>OMKL01044754.1:0-11340 GCA_900302295.1 Parasudis fraserbrunneri
GAGGGAAGAGAGTGCCAAGGAAAAGAGAAAGAGAGAGAGAGAGTGTGTGTGTGATTTTGTGTGACGTTAAAATAGAAAAGGATCCATTATTGGTCCGCCGTGGCGTTTAACTGAAGAGGACAGGTGAGCTCTGCGGCGGGGCGATAAGAACCTCTGGGTACACAGAGATCAGGTTGTTTATGTCTCAGCGACTTGGTTACTTATAGAATAAAAGAGTACTCTCGCTGTACCTCAGTGGCAGAGCTTCAGAAGGCCCTTCCTCATTCGCTGCCCCCCGCCACTTTACACGCCAAGGCGTCTGCCACGTGCATTCTCTTCTCTCATTGTTAAAAGTGTTGTTATTTTTCCCTTCAATATGTCGGCTATGGCCAGTTTGTGCTACAAGTATTTTAGAAAGGCTTGAACATAAAGCGGTGCAATTCTCAGACTCAATGTGAATTTCGATTTCGAGGTCACGATTCGATTTTCAATTCTTTATGCGTGAAAGACTCACTTTTCAGGCTATTTCACGTGATAAATGATTGGGGGAGGGTTCAAATACTTCAAATATTCATTATTTCACAATAAAAAAGCATTCATTCCAAAGATTATGAACATGATCATATATTTGTATATAATTTCCTGACCCTACAAAATCATCTCGCAACTCCCTTGGGGGTCCCAACCCCCGGGTTGAGAACCACTGGTTTAGACAACAGACAGGGGGAAATGAGAGTCCGAGGGAATAGAATGAGAACAGGCGAATCGACTACACAGTTTTGCATTTCGATACACTTTCCTACATCGAACGTAATTTTTTCCCCAAATGTTCGATTCTGTATTGAGATCGTTATACCCCTACTGGGCTCTGTGTTATGGGTATGGTGTATTGTCAAGTAGTCTACCTCGGCTGTATTGTTTACCTGCTCGCCCTTTCAGTTTTTCCCCCCTCCACTGATCAAACAACACGACTCTCTTTTCTTCCTCCCAGGCCTCTGTCTACCACAGCGTCACATGTGTAGCTCGCGCAGCCTGTGCCAAAGAATTCACACTAACGAGCTGTGACAGGGTGTCACCCACTCTGCCACAGATCACCAGCGCCCCCACACCCCACCACCACCACCACCACCACCACCCTTGCACCCACCTGCACCCATCCAGCTGGGTTTGCCTGTTTACCTGATGTCACCCTCAACCCCACTCTTTACCACAAAACTGTGAAGTATTACTGATGGAGTTCTGATGGGGTGTGAAGTTTAACTTCCCTCTTCTCCGCAGCTCTGTCATAGTATACAAGTCGAGTCATGTTTCTTTCATTTACCACACAACTAGGCAGATGGAATTGGTTTCCAGTAGCCTACACGTTTAAAAGAGCTCATTTCAATTCACCACATAACAGACAGTGTAAGTGCAAAAAGACAGACGGGACAGTACGAAAACAGTGCAATGGTCACATATATACATTTAAAGTCAAAGTACTATATATGATATGACTCTTTGTCTTGCAGACCTACCTCTTATTAGAAATATGTTCCCTATTGTTGTCATTGTCCAGTTTCAGTAGGCTACCTCCACTCACCTCTTTGGGAATCCAGAGAGAGGGGGGCACACAGGGCTCTCAGTCAGTAATTCTTGGCCTTTAGCTGTTGTTTGATCACTAGTTGAGTTATGGATGTCTGCAGAGCTCATAATTCAGATAGCGTGTCATCACAGCAATGCAGCACATGTTTCTCCTGTCTTCTACCACACATTGTGCTAATAAGAGACAATGTGATAATATTGTCAAGGCCAAAAATAAGGCCTTAAAGGATAATAACAGTGTTTTTGACATGTGAGTCCCAAGTCGTAAGTGAATTATGGTGATTTTCATGGGTTTATCTGGTGTTTTAAGATACATTTCCAGATACACTGAAAGCCCATGGCAGTGGTAAATCGGCAAAAAAAGAAGCCAAACAAACATTCATTTCAAAAGATCAATAGATCAAAAGATTATGAAAAATAATGTGAGGCTTAACTTTTGTATCAAAGCAAGAATGTCTTGGGGCCCATATGTCAAAAACACTGGTGTCCTTCAGGATTCCCCTTCTGGGTCTCTGTAAACTTAGTTTTAAAAGTTAGTAAGTAAAAAAGTTATGTATCAACTCTTGAAATCATTGTATAGTCATTATGAGCCTGCGAGACTTTATGGGCATGCTTTTGGTTCTGAAACTGTCTGCAAACTGACAAGATAGTATAAAAGACATGGTTTTGAACCATGTAGCCACAGATTAAATCAGGAATGACTGTATTGAATTGAATTGAATTGAATTGAATTGAAATACTTTATTATCCCGTGGGGAAATTCGGTGCACAGTTTGCTCACATAGATCACGAAGCTCTCCTTATTGCTCTCCATCCTTGTCAGACCCTATACATACCAGTTCCATGCTCCTCACTATACCCCACTCATAATGAGATGAGTATCTCGAATCAGCTTCCCATTCATTAAAGGTATAAAATAAAGAAAGCAGATCGGCAGCCTCTCCCTAAGAGCACATTCTATACGCTCTCCCTCTCTGCATCCGGATCAAACAATACCCATAAGGAAGCAATTACACATTTTGGATAATTCTGAGCAGATGTGAATATGCTTCAGCAAGTTAAGTGCAGACACCGTCACTCCGGGAGCTGTGTGGTGTGGTCTGTTGCGGGTTCAGCCTCCGGTCTCCAACCTTGGCAGAGGAACAGCCCAGCTCTGCCAGTGCTAAGGGTGTTGGTGCTGGAACCAGGTGCAGTCATATCGCCATCTCAGTTGCATCTTTATCAATGAGATAGATAAATAGAATTTCTCCCTCGGTTTCCATGGTTGTCTTATATTACAGGGAGTGTTGCAATCCCCTTCACTCCACTTGTACAAATTGATTATCTGGGAGTCTGAAAAGTTTAACCTGTTTGGTACCTTCATTTGTACCAAATAGTCTTACAACCATTGGTATTAGTATCTCAATTGGCCAATACGGGTGAGTGGAAAACTGAATATCTGTAACGGCCTCAATTTTGGTATGTAATCACCCTCTGGGATCACTTAAATGTTAGTTAACATGGCTTTGCATTAGAAGTAATACTAACTAACAGCCTATATGTCAAGACCAGGGACCATTCAGCAACACCCCAGGGACCTGTACCAGCACAAGCCCAGATTTTTGTAGGTTAAAATAGTTTTGTAATAGGGCAAAAACTAAGTTTATGTTTTTGTCCAGATTCACAAATCCCTATGAACACGGACCATACTCACGACACATCCAAATTCTGTAATTTTGATGCCAATGATCTGCATATCTGAAAATGACCTACTCTGAATAGGAGCCAAAAGTGGATTGATGACAAACTATAATTTCAAACTCAAGTGGGTGAACAAACAAAAACTGCAAATGATACTTGGACTTCTTCCATAGTGACAAGGAAAACACAACATGTGACAGCAGAAAACTAATAGTTCACTCAACTTTAACTTTAACTCAGACCACTTGGACATTATCCTCCATGTGCACACAACATCTTCTACCTTAAAATCTGTAGATAGTTTATCATAGCACCCACTGTTTATTATGGGTGGATGAATTTGCACGCATCACTTTGAATTGTATTAGGTCATCTCTTGCTATGAGGAGAGAGCAGCGGACTGGTTTTATCTATCTAGCTGCTAGCACATATAGTGTAAATAATTGTGCAACAAGAAACCAGGGACATCTGCGTTTCGTTTTTATGCACCAAATGGAATAAACTTCAGGAAACGCACATTTATTTATCTATTCGTCCATTTTTGTAGTTCAGGTCAGCAGTGATTGCGGGTCAAAGAAAAAAGAATTATGGACCTATTTATTGTGTTTTGCTTTTTGTTTGTGGTCTAAACTGTGCAACGTTCTTGTTTTTGCAATGTATTCTCTTTTCTTTATTTGTGTTGTATTATCTAATTGTTGAGTAGTTTTCCCTTTTTCCTGCACACTATGTGATCTCCTGTGTGATAAAGGTTATTGTATTGAATTGAACTAGACACAGTATGACCAAACTAAGAAGGGCAGTAGCCTACATAAGCCAGACATTTTTCAATTTTCATAGTCTTTTAGGACAATTCCTTTGTCATAATCATGTCTTGTATATAGTGAAATACGTAACCTAACCTAGTTAAATTGAAATGCAAAACTTATGTTTTTGGTTTATTTTGCCACCCATTGTTAACAAAAGTCAAATTGATATGATGTACTTTTGTAGTATTTCGCACATATCCTCCTGTGTTGAATGGACTATTTTCAAAAGCAGACTAAAAAAGAAAGCTTATACATATTAAACACTTAATCCTTGCCTTTGTTCAGCTTAGAGAAAGATAAAGTCTAAATTGGCAATGCCTCTCATCAAAGGTGTTTTCTTTTTGTACACTTAATAGCTAAACACTGTGTGTAGTGTGATTCAGAAAATAGATAGGAGAGAAACAGCAGTATTCACCTACAAGCAAAAAAGAAACTTGGGTAATTGCCATGTCACAAATGATGAGAGGCTATGTAGCAAAGTGTTTGAAGAGCAACCCTGATCAAGATAAGATGGGAGACAATATGATAAAAGGGGAAGTTCTCTCTGTCTGCTGGAGTTGAAAAGGAAACACAAGTGCCTTGTGAGTCAGTAGAGATGGACTGAGAGGAATCATGCTGAGTAAATGACTTGAAGAACAGTAGGCCTCTTAAATGGCAGTTTTAATCAGGGAATCTTTCATTGGAGAAAAATATAAGCCTATACACAGTGACTATGTGGGGTCATCATCAGCTCAAGAGAAAAATGTCACATATAGCATTTCTGCATAGATGAGGAAAGAGTGAAATGTAAAAGCCACAGTACGAGTCGCCCACTAGTGGACACGGTGCCATTGTTACAACTCCATAGAGACTTTAATGTGCATGACATTTTTTTTTTAAAGCATTTGAACATGAGATATTCCTCAACTGAGAGAATGTCTTATTATCCAAATAAAAAGTGCTTTTTAAGCTAGGATTTAGCCAGACTGAGATAGGCTAGTACAGGCTGTTGGCCACATAGGAACATGTTGATTATTGTCAGCCTAGACAATAGGCCTACCTCCACTCCAAATAAACTATTTTTTATTGCAATGTGTGTAACTACTCTGTAGGCTACAATTTGGTTTTTGGTTATGAACAGATAAGTTGTATGCTAAGAACCGGATAAGTTGTTGTGTGCCTATAAGAATTTCTAATTTTTATTTTGTATTTTATTTTATTATTATTTATTTATATATTTATAAAAAAGAAATTCTGTTCAATTTGATCAAAATCACAATACGATGCATGGTTTAGGCTACATATTACACCAAGACCTAGTCTATAGGACTGAAGCAGCACTGTTTAAAACTGGCAACATTATTTTAGGCATATGGGCCTATTCGGATGCAGCCATTTGTAGCCTATGATAAAACATATTGAAACAAGGATCTAAGGATATTGCAATATATTGTTTGGACTTAATTGACCTAAAACATCAGAGTTTACCAAAAGGTGAAAAGGGCAATAAAGCCCTTTAGCATATACCTTTAACTTTTTCAATCTAGTGTAACCTAATGGTTGTAATATCATTTAAGCCTGTTGTAGGTCTATAAATAAAATAGGCGATAACATGAAATTCTCCTGCGCTATTCACAAAAAAACGTCTATTCCATAATAACCGGCCTATTGTGTGTGGGTTTTTTTATGATAACGTTAGCCTACACCTGTTGTCGCCTGTTAGAGAGACAGAGAGAGGGAGAGAGAGAGAGAGAGAGAGAGAGAGAGAGAGAGAGAGAGAGAGAGAGAGAGAGATTTGTAAAAGGACATGGTGAGGTTTCTATAAGAGTTTCTGGAAATTCGCTTTTGTTTGGATTTCACGTGATTGATGCTTGACTTAATCCAATGCTCGTTGTGGCTTCCCAGGAGGGTGAGGCGGTCTCTTTGTGCTTTTCTATCCCATGTGAAGCAAACCAAAGCGGGAGAGTGAGGGTCATAGCCATTCGGCAGGGTACCAGGTCCTCCCCACCGGCGCATCTGCATGTGAAATCGCCATTTCACCCCTCCACACTCCCTAATTGTTGGTAAAATTATTTGTGAAATTGCCTTCCACCAGGAGTGTTTTCCACGGCAATTGTCACACAATTTTATATGCACGGTGGGCCCACGGAGTTGACACATGCACCTCTTCTTTTCTACCATATGTGTTCTTTTTGTTCGAGTTTAATAGTTGCATGTTATTTTTATAACAATTATTAAGCAATTACTCTTCAATATATCATCCCGTGAATATTCCACGGCTTTGCTACCTGTTGTCATCAATAGGCGGGTCGTTGCTATTACCACAAAAGATATAGGCCACTAGATGCGCACATTTAGTTAATTGTAAAGGGTTAACAAGCCAAAAAGCCACCTCAGCTTACTTTTGCGCAGCAGTCCATTCAGGAAGGGCAGGGTGGGATGGTGGACTCAATTACGTGGCGCAATATTCTGTTTCATTCACAGGATTTTGGCAATTTCTTATTAAGTAATAGGCTATCTACACCTAAATTGATGTCAGAAGAACTGAGGAAGTTGAGGGTGACTTAAATATTTTGCTTTGAGAACAGTTCAATCTTCTCATTCAACCATGTTTGTTCACGATTACTACATTTATTCACGTGTCAGACTTCAAGTGCCAATTTTCAATTGGATGAGATGTTAATGTCACTATTTTCAAGATGTAGACTAGCCTAACCTATTTTAATGTGAATTAGATTTCCTCACGTATAGCCTACCCTGTTGTCTTTCAGTCATAACCAAGTTATGACCCTTTATTTCATAAAGGGATTAGACCGAGACCTAGGCTATTTCAACTTGTGTTAATGATTTGTAGACCTATGCTATGTCTTCTTTCAAGGCAGTTCCATGGTCATGTATGCTATATTGCCTATTATTATCGTTTTCATTACTTGCGTCACCAAATATCTACAAAGAAATAAAGAAACCAACAAAGAACGTTCAAGCATTTCTGTGGAATCTCATAACCAATAATAGGAAATGTTTCTCAAAACTGGCCAAAATACATTGAAAATGAGAGGATACTGTTTGAATAAAATGGCAAATAGAAATGTACATTTTTATTTTTATTTTGTATTTTTTTTTAATAGATAATACATATTAAACTGTTTCCAGTGTCTTATGTCTTACTAGGGAGATTGCCATGAATTGAAAGTGGAATGTGTCCTTTGCATCCTTTGCTGTTTCCTGATTGGATGACGGGGCCCTGGCTAAGCCCACTCTCTATCACGCATAAAAGAAAGGCCAGCGAGCCTATGGGAGCGCTCGTCTGTCTCCTCCTACAACGTGCACTAAAGTTGGCCACTTAAACTACTTCCAACCAGCAAACAGACGTTATCAAAATACTGACCACAAAGTATAAGGCAAAGAATAAAAAATACCCACCCTTTACCCACTCACACATTTAGTGCAAGGTGCATCCCCTCCCTTTTGCACACCACACAAACGCACCCCTATCCGAAGGGGTTTTATTTTGACAATTCATCGCACAAGTGACGAGCATCACCACTTTTTTTCTCCTGTGGAAGGGTTTATCCACAAGTTTTCTTCGTCTGGGATTACGATTTAATAACCGTTGAGCATTTTTTTTGTATTTGAAGACGTTCCGTTTTTAAATTCGCTAGAATTTCTTCTTTGGACTTTGCGAGAGCACCAGGTTCGACCAGAGTCCATTCGGGTTTTCTTGAGTAGCTAGAATGGCTACTTTGCCAGGAACAGTACCTCGGATGATGCGCCCTGCGCCAGGCCAAAACTATCCCCGCACTGGATTCCCTCTGGAAGGTAAGCTATGATCTATTTTTTCCTAACGATGGTAGGCTACAATGTTCGTTTGCTTTCCATTAGCCTACATTTGACAGCCACACTGCCTGAAATATTTTAAATAAATATAGCCCTGCTTGTAGGCTAAAGAAGTAGCTAATGTTTTGACTTTTAGATTTTGAGTGCAAATATAGCCACGTTTTCTTATTCTAAGTTGTTTTTTTGCTCAAATTGTTGTCAACAGCCTACAAAAGACGCGACATAATATTACACTATAGCCTAATAGGCATAATTTAGACGCTTGAATTGACAGATGCACTTACTCCAAAGCTATTGCATTTAGGGTAAAATCTTACCGACCCATGGTCTGTTAAAAACAAATTACATTAACCAAATTGTTAATTCTTTACGCTTTGGAGCCGAGACATTGAAGTTGCTTAATCATATGCGCGGAAAAAGATCAATTTGTATTTGCATGTATTTATGGAGGCCGTTTTCCCATTACAGCCAGTTCGTGCTCAAGTGCTCTAAACTAAAATGTAGCAAAACCACGTAGCTTGCAAGTTACTCAAGCTCCAGGATTTGTTCAAGTGTCCTGCTGCTGGAAATGGAAATAATACACACAGCAAAGAGATGGATCAAAGGATCACATCAATATTTGTACAGCATGACTAGGAATAATCAAGGTGGAAAGTGCCTCACTCTTTAGTGTCTCTTGAATGTGAAATTGGATAGTGAAGTGCTCTATACGCCTCTGATACATCCTGTCAGACAGACTGACTGTGAATGAAATTGGCCTGATGATCTTTTGAAAATGTATAAGATGATAATGTGCCTAAACAATATTCCATGTAGGCTACTCATTCCAAAATAATTGCAGTTATCATAATTTTCAACATTGGGTTGTGAAGTAGGGCCCGGTTGTAGCCAACTGGTAGCCTATAGTAATAGGCCTATTTAGGCTTATTTGAAATAGGGTTTGTAAAATTACAATTGCAGGCCATTCATGAGCATGTTACGTTAAAGTCAAACTTTTGTGATGCAAACAGGCCCGTCTTTGGAAAGTTGGTTAGTTGAGCCCTAAGCGAGGAAACATGTTACTAAATGTTGTAATGGCATAGGCTCCTTGAGGCATTTTATAATGCAGTCTATAATGTTGTCACCTCTCTGATGAATAGCCATTAACTGAGCACTTTATTTAGGCTTTTCAGGCTGTGAATGACAGTATTGCTGAGACATTTATTGTTTATTGTGGAACAGTATCAACCCCTCTGGGCCAAGGTCGAGTGAACCAGCTTGGTGGAGTGTTCATCAATGGAAGGCCACTGCCAAATCACATCCGACACAAGATAGTAGAGATGGCCCACCACGGCATCCGACCCTGCGTAATCTCGCGACAGCTGCGAGTTTCTCACGGTTGTGTCTCCAAGATTCTCTGTCGGTACCAAGAGACCGGTTCGATTCGTCCTGGGGCTATAGGAGGCAGCAAGCCCAGGGTGAGTGGAGTCAGTGAATGGTTTTTGTTTCATAATAAAGCACATTAGCCACCCTGGCCTGTAGGCCAATCATCACGCCTGATAGGCTAACCAGGCCTACCTGTAGCCTCATCCGCTATGGGCTTCTGCAAACTGGACCTATTTTGTTCTAGACTAAAGGCAGCCGATAATCAACATAAAAACAAAGCACTTAACTCAAGCTTGACATATAGGCCACATTCTTCTCAACAAGAATCCTCAATGATATTTTTCCATTTAAATTTAAAGTATTTTCAATTTCCCCTCTCCCTACCCTTCGCTGTGTTTTTGCCATTGCACATTTTCAAACCTAAAGCAGGTGGCAACTCCCGATGTTGAAAAGAGGATCGAGGAGTACAAGCGAGAGAACCCGGGAATGTTCAGCTGGGAGATCCGTGATAAGCTGCTGAAGGACGGGGTGTGTGACAGAAGCACAGTTCCTTCAGGTGAGGCTTCATCTGGTAAGCACCTTTTTCTTATTATATGAGAGCAGTTTAGCTAACGTTGAACATCAAATTGATATGGTTGACAAATGTTGTAGCCTATATAACGTGACAGTCTATTATATCTTCACGTATGCTAAAATATCTAGAAACGGGCCTACACATGACGCTTTTTGCTCATATTTTATCTTAAATATAAGGGCTTCATTATTAACTCGTGTACTTTTTATTGCCACCAGTGAGTTCCATCAGCCGCGTTTTGAGGGCACGGTTTGGCAAAAAAGATGACGAAGATGATTGTGATAAGAAGGACGAAGATGGGGAAAAGAAAACAAAGCACAGCATCGACGGCATCCTTGGTGATAAAGGTAAGTGAACAATGGAAATTATAGGCCCTTCACTTTTATGCATCAACAGTAAGAGCCTATAGGCCTATAATAATTACATTATATTATTTTATTTTTTATTATGATTATTACTATTATTATTAGTGTTATTATACAACAATAACAACATCATAATGATGATGCGGATGATGACAATAATAACAATAATAATAATAATAATAATAATAATAATAATAATAATAATAATTCCCTTTATTTTATTCGTTAACAGTTTATTTGCATGACAACTCAATTAGCCTTCTAAACTGAAAGCAAATGTTGTAAATTGAGGGCTTGGAAAATTCTCACACATCCACTGTAAGCTTTGAACGGCCGTTGAATGCATTCCTGCTTTTAACTCGGAGCCAGCAGTTATTCAATCACTCAATTATTTATGTGAGCCTTGGCGGAAGGTATTTAGCTGCACAAAATTAATTTGTGTAACAAATTCCTTTCTCGCTCATTTAACGACCTCTAAACGACAGCTGACAGTTGACCCATTTCACAATCAATGTCAGTTAGTGACATATCACCACTTGTCAGTTAAAGTGGAGACAGATCTACGTCCATAGGCCTATTAGGCGGGGCAGCTTAGATGCACAACTGGAGTATTCATACATTTCAGATGAAACGGATATACAATTATTTCAAGATAGCCCGTGGGACAGTTTAGAAAGCAATAGGCTATTTCATCCAATCAAATAAACGTATTTATTTTGTCTTTCCCATTGTATTGATATTAGATAAGTAAATGCACTGGATTTTATGTGTAGCCTAAGCTGTGTGCCATTGGTGCAATGCATAGTCTGCTTTTATTGACAAGCGAGTGCAAAAATGCAGCAGACCTTTCCAAACGATACAAAGCATGCCCTTTTGATGATCAAACATGTGTGAATGGGGTTTAGATAAGAGTTCACAAAAGCTCTTTTTTCTTTAAACGACAGTGCCAAACTTTTTCAAACTTGAAGATGAACTTCACTCGCAAAACCTCCCCTCTATTGACGCTTTTCTAAAGTGAAGATTCCGAGGTACAAAGGCAAATCCTGGAAAGCAGGGCAGCGAAAAGGGGAATATAGGCCCGTCCATTCTCATTCAAAAATCTCGCAGAGAGAGAGAGAGAGAGAGAGAGAGAGAGAGAGAGAGAGAGAGAGAGAGAGAGAGAGAGAGAACCTTA
>OMKL01044771.1:0-14395 GCA_900302295.1 Parasudis fraserbrunneri
CATCTCCACACCCTCTCATCTCCTCAAACCAAGTAGTGTGTGTGTGTGTGTGTGTGTGTGTGTGTGTGTGTGTGTGTGTGTGTGTGTGTGTGTGTGTGCGTGTGCGTGTGTGGGGATATTGAATGAAATATTTCTTCATTTCCTATCACAGCAAGAGAGATAGATAGGCACAGAAGTCAGCAAGGCTATCTGAATAGACTGTTATTATCAAGCTAGACTTACTATTGCAGATAGAATAGAGAAACTTGTTCATTTTAATTTCACTAGACCAGGCAGACATTGCCTGTATCCTCTGTGGCGAATTCAAGAGCATCCAACTGCAGCCTGAGAGATCGCTCCTCTTTAGCCCATCCCTCAGACTGGGACTAAAGGTTCTAATATGCTTCTCAGAAGTGCTTCTGAAAACCAATCTGAGTAGAACTTCGGAAATCTCATGACCTTCCACGGTTCCACAGAACTGGATGATATGTAGGTGGTGCTTGGAGTCTAGAATCTGTCAGTCAACAAAGAGAGGAGAGTATCCTGTAATACCTAAAACAAACTGTGAGAGGCAGCAATATGACAATAGACGTTTAGTCTGCCGTTAAACCAAGAGAAGAAGACTGTACACTCACTGCTCAAGTGGTAAATTCCCGTAAATTTTCTGTACATTTTTCATGGGAAGTTAAGGGAATTTTGGAAATTTTCCCCATTTTCAATAAACATTTTTATCTTATAGTGAACTTATTTTTGGGAGGAAATACATATAATAAGGCAATACTAGGTCTTGTGGCATATGTTAAAATAATGGAAATTCAATTGAATTGCAACCTTGCACTGTGCATTCAATGTGCAGTGCACTCCTCCATCACATGTACAGAGAATTGTCAGCATCCCATTTAATGAGAATTCAGTAGAATTACAACCCTCTGCATGTACAGTGCACTCTAATACAATATGTAATACAAGGTAAATAGTCAAGTCATAACTATATATATTTTTTCTATTAGAAGAGTTTGAAATTATGTCTGCTTATGATATGCTAAAACGTTTATGTTTATATATGTGTATATGACATGGTAAATACAGCCTGTGCAAATTCCCATTAATTCCCACATATTCCCATTAATTCCCATGGAGAGTTTCCACCTTTGAATATTCCCGAAATGTTCTAAATGGCTAAATCAGAGGAAACTCTTCTCAATTAGTAGCTCAATTGCTGTGCCATAAATGGAACAATAATTGATCAATCAATATTAGTGAAGGCTCTGCCCTGCCCCCTCTAAACACTTTTAAGCATTGAGCCAATGCCAATGTGTGAAACTAATTTGTGCCATGCAGTATGCCTCACATCTTAGCAATGTAGAAAATGTGCTGCAGGAGATGTGCTACCTGAGGGCTGGTGGAATTGCACACACAAACAAACACAGTATACACACAGTATACACAAGAGCAGGTGTATTTTACACACTGTAAGGACTATTGGGAAGATTTAAGACTTAGGGTACATGTCTACATGCGTACACACACACACACACACACACACACACACACACACACACACCTGCAAGGATGTTAAATGCGGGCTTTCCAGTTTCACCCAAAATGCTAAGGGAACCAAACAGACTCGACATGTTCTAAATGTCAGATGGGAGAATGCTCTATTAAAATCAGTGGAAAGAGGAAGTGATGGTCTCCATCAATCCCTTTTCAACCGAAGTCAATGCTAGAAACATGACAAAATCAGTAACAGATGATATTCTGTTCCTCTCTCCTTCAGGGGATTCCTCACTATTCCTGTTGGTGCTACTAATCAATTTGTTGTTCCATACAGTAAATATGTGGGAGTCCAGCGATAATTCACACATCTGCATATAAAACCAACGGTACAGGGGGATATTTAGCACCCGAGTCTAGACGTAAATACCTCCACTTTAACTACACTATTGAAGTGCTGTTGTCTATGATCATGCTCCTGCTGTGTATGCCATGTGACGCCCTGATGCAGAGGACCACAGCAAATCACTGTGACTGGACAGATGTTTCCTTATACCATGATGCTTTTGTTGTGGGACTGTCACTGCAATAGAGTTCAAGCCAAATTTCCTTATGGGCACAGTAAAAGTATAGGCCTATCTTATTAGCTGCGAATGTGACCCAACAGAACTCTTTGGCTGCAACCAGTCATTCAGTCAATCTGTCTGTCCCAAAATAAAAAATTAAAATAATAAAAACTTTGTTTGCCATGACATGGTACATGATACATATAAAGAAGAGACAACAGCACTCCAATTTGACTATTACGTCCATGTGGCAAAATTAAAAAGTCATTCATCACCCAGTCTTCAAAGACTAATTCTGAGTTGAGCATGTTGTGTCTTATTTGACATAAGAGACATGTCATTTTCCACAATAATATAAGTATATGGGTGTGCCAATGCATAACAACACATATCACACCAATCAGCAATCGGTACACATATCCACCTATGCTTGGTTTGCAACGGTGTCACTAGAAATTGCATGAAGACAGTAGCTACAGTGCTCGGATTGAAGCACGTATCCTGTTACCTGTAGCCAAATTGGTTGCATGCATAATCTTCGAATAACTTCATAGCATTCAACTCTAATAAATCAATAAACATCACTCACCGTCTTTTAGTGCTTAGTCATTTTTATTATCTTATTTGAAATAATGAATAGTTACAGCATATTTTACAGAAAACCAATTTGAAACGGCATTGAGAGGAGAAAAGCTATAGAACGAAATTTCATGAGGTGATGGACGAATGTGTGGTTGTGTGTGATATGGTTTAACTCAACAGGGTCAAAGGTCAACGGCCACACACATTACTCTAGTCACTCTGATGAAGGAGGGAGTGAAACAGCATTTTCAGCCATTATGAGTAACACAAGCCTGATACAGAGAGGTTGGAATGTCCACATCTACTTTTATCAGTCGCTACGTCGTAAGAAACAATGCTTTCTATGTGCCGTAACTAAACAAGAAATATGTCAATAACCAATTTAACTAACTGGTATTATCAACATGTCTGAGAGGAGCAGTAATATAACACTTTCCCCACACGTAATTTGATCACTCTAACATTGTACAGAAT
Source organism: Parasudis fraserbrunneri (assembly GCA_900302295.1). NCBI lineage: Eukaryota > Metazoa > Chordata > Actinopteri > Aulopiformes > Chlorophthalmidae > Parasudis > Parasudis fraserbrunneri. Next base: position 3,099 of record OMKL01044771.1, read on the forward strand.
TGAGCATATTCGTTGTTTTGACATTGGTTCTTCAACATGGCAGAATGTAACCATTAGGAACCACGCTCCAAACATTCTGTGACAGGCTCCTATTGGTTTAAGTAACCAAAGGGTTTGATTGTAAAACAATCAACAATAAATCATAGGGTGAAATACATTTCTTAATACATAATTAGATAAATTCAGGCACTACAAAAACATCCCTATTAAAAATTCAATGGCAAGTGCAATTCACATTATGACAAACACTTTAGTGGGAAAGTGACGACAGGGTAATTTGTGTCTGTATTCAGAGCACGACAGTCCTAGCTTTTCTGCATTGCGACTGGAGATAGGAGAAAAGGGCAGAGAAAAGATCTTGTAATTACTCATGCTATTAAAACACATGAAAAAAAAAAAACTGCTTTCAGACAAATGACCTTTAGGAGTGACTGGAATTACATCATTTATTTTCTTGTCACTTTGGTCATTTCTTATCTCCACTGTTTTATAAACGCATAACATGGATCTGCATCAGCTGCATAAAGTTTTCTTACGAGGAGCAAAACGAAACAAATTCTGTCAAGACAAACTAATTGTATCAGGGACATTGTGGAACAATCAATGTGTCACTTTTGGCTGGGAATAATACAGAACAATAGGAGACAAAAACAACAACAACAAAACTAAAAACAAACAAACAAAAAAAGCAATGAAAAAGCTCATTAAATCCATCAATGAAAATATTTCTGCTGTCAAAACAACTCCAAAGCTGCATAGCTTATATAATCCCCCTCTTTACATATTCTTGTATAAACAAAAGCATGTGTTAATACACAAAATTAAAACCATATTAAGAGTCAAGAAAACAAAAATATACTATATTTTCCCCAAAAATAAAATTTCAATTACTTAAAGATACTTTTTTAATTATTTTTTTTTAATCATCCACTTGGATGGTGATTGACAGCATGAGATAGTATATGAAGCCATTTAAAATACACGTCAATATCAATCAACCATTTCAGACATATCAACTACAGGGTGTACTGTGAAAACGTAACACGAGTGGCATACCTAAAATCATTTCAAATGCTCCTTTCAGGTACACAATCTAAATATGTGGGATAGAATTTTGACATATTTGAATGTTCCGCTATGGAGTTCCAGATTCTAGATGCCCAAGATAGAATTCTGAGAAAACATACGAATTAAAAAATAAAAAAAACGCGCACCTGAAAGGGTTAAATCACTACTGCGTGAAGGAGACAGAAACAAGACAACCAACTATACAAGGTAGACGGCTCCTCCCCTCTTCACCTTTATCACAACATGGGGGAGATACTTGGGAGGAAAAGAAACGGAACAAGTGAAAAATCAAGTCTCTTCACATAGGTGACGCCACATCCATGTCCAAAGTGAGAGAATCTGAGGAACAAAGCCAAATTACATCATTAACGTCATACTCAATGTGTGTGAAGGAGACGCTGCTCCCTGTACCATTGAGACTGATGCTGTATGTTGTGCTATCCACGTCATTATGTTGTGTGCTTCAACCTAGTTGCCAACTGAGCATCATCATATTTAGACAGTTCTCTTTAAAACCCAACTTTTTCTGTTTGTTTGTTTATGCCCCTTGCCTGTTTGTGACTGTATGTGGACATAAATATATTATTCAAGAGTGTGTGTGTGTGTGTGTGTCTTTATCTTCGACTCACCCAGGGGTCCTGGATTGGCCTCTGCCTCGTTATGCATCAGAGAGTCAAGGGTGCGAGGGGACATGGGGAACAGGTCACTGGTGTTGCCAGAGTTAGTGCTGGAACAAACCAAGAGGACAGACACAGCACATTACAGATGGGCACACACACACACACACACACACACACACACACACAAACACACCGACATGACCCAAACATGATTTCCAGCGGCTCTGCTGTTTGTGTCAGCACTTGCTCAAGTCACTACCTTGATAATATCTCTGATGTCCGTTTTTACCACAAGAGATAAGCCAACAGTCGACTTCGTATTTGCGTCAGCAGCCATCTACATTCACACTGACCACAGGCCTGTCGCCATGTAATAACATCCACATTTCACTTTATCATTTTGGTACAGATAATTAGTGAGACAGAGGTTGATTAGTGACAAAGGAGCTCCAAAATTCCCCTATTACTCAAAAGATTATTCAGCCCTGGTGTGTCAATGTGCAGGCTTTTGAGTCTCTCTGAATTTCAGCAAAGATAATGGCAGTACAGAGAAGGGAGAGTAGAACAAAGAGCCTTGGATAAATATAACATTTATAAATGAAAACCATACTATAGAATGGAGGGGAAGAAAAAGCACTGCTGGACAGATGAGTTGGTGTGCTTTTACATCCTAATTTTGTCCTTTTCTTTCTCAGCAGCACTAAGCACATTGACACACTAGGCTGGTAAATGTAACATTTAATTGGTGTTAGTAACAACTATTCTACAGTCCATATGTGGACGAATATTAGGTTAGAGCAGATGGGTGGATAAGAACAGATCACTAATTCAGTAATTAAGTCTTCTCTACAACTCTAGTTAGATATTCTATGAAGATATGAAGGGAGAAATATTATCATAATGATGAAAGGATTTCTATGCCCTTTGGAAGGAGCGTGTGGTACAAGTAAGGCCTTTATCATTAGAAAATAAAAAGTAAGACCTTCATCATAAGAATATCCTCTGGGCATGGAGATGCTAAATTAAATAAATAGAGGCCTTGGAAGGAATGTTTGTGTAGGTCTCTTTCCTCCAGCATGGCTGTCTGTAACCATTGGTAACCACTTTCTAAAGAAAATGGCTAATTTCTGTGCAGTGGTTGCATAAATAAAATGGTGGAAAAGCATGATATTACTATTCCTCTGTGACCTGTTTACAAGATCCAGTGATAAGACACCAAATTATTACATTTGTGTTCAGATATTTCTCATATATCAACACATAGCGACCATTGTTTTGCACATTATCAACCGTTGTTTCTTCCAACATGGAGGACAAATGGGTTTTCTAAAGATTCTATGAAAGGCCTCTATTGCAAATGCAAAATTTTTATTTGTCATGATTTTTTATTCTTAGGTAATCACAGCCAGTTTGATGTGTTCATTCCATAGAAATGGATTTGGCTGATGAATAATGACAAGGAAAATAATGAGGAAAGAGAGGTAGACTCAAACAGAGTGAAAATCAGATGAAAGGATGTGGAGATGTTGTACTATCAGAGGAATCAAGGGAAAGTGGCTGTGAGTTAGAAACAAAACGGGTATTAGGTCATTGGGGGACTGTGCCGACATCCTTTCACAGCCACCCCCCCCCCCACCACACACAAACAAAAGGAGAAGATGCACACACACAGCCCTACATGCCACCTCGCCAAGCGCCTACCCTGGGAATGCGTTCCCAAGCAGCTCACTGTCCGGAAAGTCCATGAACACAGAGGGACACCTACGGAGACAGGTCAGGATCTCACTGAACAGACCTCACAACGGACCACCATGAAATCACACCCTTACAGTTCCACAGAACTGGAATCGATAGAATGGCCATTCCCATTTAAATCTACATCACTGAACGGTCATTTGTCAGGTACACTTTAAAATGGCTGCCATAGAACATTCAAACTCGCGCACTGTTCACACATGACACAATACCCATTCCCATGACAACATGGTCACAATTTTATGGAAGCCATCTGAGGTACTGCTGTATGTAATGAGGGAAATTACCAAGATACACCAAATTGATACCCTTTAAATTGATATGGGTATGTATACATATTTGGAGGCTTGGTCACTGCTCCTTGCTCTCACTCTCTCACATGTCTGATGTTTTGAGGAAGACCGTGACTGAAAGTGAGCAGAAATGAAACACAGCCCTGTGCCATCATTCTTCTAGAGAAGCAACCCTTACAAAAACACTTTAGGGAAGTTAGCATAGGGAATTTGAGCACAGATCTAGACAGAACAGGCAGGGAAGCTGCTCTGTCTTTCTAAAAAAAAAAAAAAATACCATAAAAACAGCTGAGGTCATGCTAACCATCACTGAGAGGAGCTACAGAAACTGGAGGTCGGAAGGTTTCAGGCATGGTAAATATGGGTGACTGAAAGATAACTGAGGAGATACTTACGGGGTGACACAGATGAACTTTGTCTTCAAGTATGGTTGAATGACTGTTGGAATAAATTGAGAGATGTCAACCCTTCATGAATGACATATTTTGACAAATATTATTTATGGCTAAAAAATATTGACCTCGGTTAACATACAAAGACTAAATTCCAGAATAAAAAAAAAACGAACACCACCAGCCGAGCACTAGGGTCGAGTCCCGTAAGAGTCCCAGGGAAATGACTAACCGTTCATGGGGTCTCCTCCCAGGTCAGGCTCTGGCACGGCCTCTGGACGGCAGTACTTCCCGAAGGCTTCCTCCTTGGGGATCTCGGGGAAGAGGTAGACGAGGGGCGACACCAGGATGTTGGTGGCGTCCATGATCTTGTAGCCCATGATGATCTCGGCGAAGGACATGCTATTGAGTTGCTGCTTGGTGTAGGGCTCCACCGACTGGATCTGAGTCTTTCCTACAAACACAAAGGGGGGGGGGGCACGTCACAACAGGAAATAATATTACAGAAAAAGTGCTGATGGTCCACTGACGGTTTGGACTCTGGTCTCCTCACCGTTGATGTCCTTCTCCACCCAGGTGAAGGTGATGCCTCCCTCTTTGCTGCTCTCGCTGAAACGCAGCAGGAAGGTGCCTGGAGGTTTGGGACTGAGGATGGCCCTCTCCCTCTCCTTACTGATGAAGCCCATGATGTATCTGCAGAAAAGACCACCGTTCCATACAAATTCATAGACATACACTTTTACTTTACATGAAAATCTTTTTTTTTCCTGCTTACATAATCTCTGCTTTTATCAGGTTTCCATGGTTCAAAACGTGAGAGTAGACAACATGAAGTCTGTGAACCCTCTCCAATCTGGAAGGTGACCAGGCACCATTCCTGTAACCCTGGTGGATGGGTAACTATGGTGTTCTAGCCCATGTTGGACTGTGAACGAGGACTACACAAATATAATGGTCAGCCCATATTACTGGTGGATATGAGCCTTTCACTGATATATTGTCGTCTGCAAAAGTGCCGCAGATAAAGCACCAACAGAATTCCTCACAATAAAATAAAAACATAACCCTGTGGTGTGTTAAAACAGTGTTCCATGCTTTTGTTCTGATGAAACATGTCTTTTCTTTATTTAATCTTTGTTTGAAATACATAGATCTAACATATTTATGCATTAGGCTGTTGTGAGACAGAAACCATGTTCTTATTTATTTAAGGTTAAAACAATAAAGATTTGTAAAACAAAATTATATACATATATATATATATATATATATAGCCCTGATGTGTGAACAGAGGACAGCCTCTCACCCTTCATTCCAAAGTGCCAGGATATATTTCTTCACCAGGTCAATAATGTTGTCCAGCCACACCCAGAAGGAGAAGCCTTTGCCCGCCATGTTTTCCTGGAGAAAGGAGGGAAAACAAGTTTAACCTGAAGCAGTGGTACAATGGAAGGATGTAGGATACTTGAGATGGTTGATGGTTGGGAGATGACATACTTTACAGAACTTGGCCCATGTGATCTGGCAACCCGAGTAGTTCACACAAGGCCCTGGATCAACAACACCGAGATTAATAACGGCAAAGTGAGATATGACACAGTGAGATATGACAAGTTAACAGTCCTCTTCAGCATTAGTGGACTTTATTAGTGATGCACCGATATATCGGCAGACCATCTGTATTGACCGAAATGGACTTTAAAAAAGCACAATCAGTATCGGTCAAATGTAATTTTTACAGACGACATTTGGCAGATTGTAGAATTGTCATTTTTGTGACCTTTATACAGGTAGAGTTTTTCTTAAGGCTAATGTGGGTACATTAGGCATGCTGTCTCACCTAGCAGTTTCTCGGCCAGTGTTGTGAGCTGCTCGATGGTTAAGCCTCTCTTGGTGGTGGAGGAGAACTGCCAGCTCAGGACCTCCGCTACCTGGTCCCACGTCCCCACTGGGGGCTTGGTGAAGAAATTCACATTCTGCAGAGACAAACAAAAAAGGTACATCAAAAACATCTCCGTCTCACTCCAAGGAAAGCGACAACTGAAACACATGACGTACTTCTAGTCGGATTGGGGTTATCACTTGTTGGCCAAGCCGCAAAGTTGAAAATCGATAATCCCCCCCCAAAAATGTCATCTCTATTTTAGGTTTATGGTTAGGTGTGAGGTCTCCAGTAAGGTTACGGTTAGAGTTAAGGTAAGGGTTAGGTTTATAAACAACTTTTTAGGTCAAAATCATGTCGATATCCGGCTTTGCAGCTTGGCCAACAAGAAACAACCATCGGACTGAGGAAGCCAAGGCTCAGCCCCAGGGGGCGCGGTGTTACCTTGGGGTGGTTTGTGAGCATGTTGTACCACAGTATCGAGGCCCAGGCGTTGGGCATCTGGCAGATGTTGGAGATGACCACCACTGGCAGGGAGTGGGTCTATACAAGAGACAAGAAAAATGTCAGTGAGCTATGGTTCTTTTTCAAATTTGACAGGACTTTTCTTTTCATCGATGTAGATATGAAGTTTCTCTCTTTGATTAATTTGACAGAGTGGTTGGGAAAACTTGCACTACTGTGTGCCATCTGTCAGTAGAAAAGTATTTAGCCCTGTAATTAAACAAAACACTCCCTTTTTTTTAAGTAATGCTGTTTAGACCAGATTAAGTTATAATGAAATGGCTAACTTGTTTTGCCAAGTTGCACACACACACACACAGACACACACACACAAATGACTGATTCTTCCTCATTTCCTACATCATCATGTGAATAACCCTGGCTAATGTGTTCTCAACACTGCAGTAATTGGTGGAGCTACCACAGATTTGATCAGCAGACAAACTCTTCCTGTGTTGCCGTGTATCAGCACAGTGAGGGAGGACGGTTGGTTATGGTGCCACCAGAGGTGTTCTGTGGTAGTGGGATGTAAGGTGAGTGGTAGAGGTCAGAGGTCAGAGGTCAGTGGGTGGGTTTGAAGGGGACTAGGAGTGTGTATTGACTGTCACGATACGTTCATCCACGATATTAGGCTATATACATGACCTCGTGACATTTTTCACAGGAATCTTTCTAGGCCTTGAAAAAGGAAAAAGCATACATACTGTATAGTATAATGTGAATCTTGTAGCAGACAAAGATACATTTACTGTCTGTTTACTTTAAGAATCCTACAAGAATTTGTATTTCCAATTGATGAATACAAATTCTAATTTCTCTATTCAGACTGGATGAAAAACAAAAGAAACTAAGTCAACTTTTTTACTCAGACTTCATGTGTACTGAGGTGTTTTCTATATACCATGATATTTTTTCTCAAATTTTGACATTATAAAATGCAATATATTGAATCATACCCCCTGTACTGTGATAAGTATCGCATCACCAGACACAGCCCTAAAGGGGCTGGGCGGTAGACTCCTGGGAGTTTAGCAATGAGTAACCTGTCCACAGACTTGCCATAGATGGTAGAGATAGGCGTGGTATTTAAAGTTTTAGCCTGCCTCCATTTCAGTTCACAAACATGTTCCAATGCACTGCATGCAACGCTGCAAAATGTCCTGGGAATTTACTGCTAGATTTAGCCCTTTTATGTGACTTTGCATGCGAAAAAAAAACATAGAAACTGAAACCTCGCAAAACATTGAAACTGAAACTGAGACATAGAAACCCATCTGTCGGTCAGTGAGAGAGAAAAAGGCCTGTCTCACCTCCAAATCAATCTTCAGGCCTTGGTGGTAGACCTCAGTCTCAAAGGTGATGAGGTGGAGTTCCTCTGTGACGATCAGAGAGGCCTGAAGAGAAGAGCTTAGTCAGAACTGTTGCTCATGTCCATCAGTGCTCTGAGATAAATCTCTATCCAAGTTAAACTTGACTTAAAGGTGGGGTAGGCAATTTCAGAGAAATGAGGAAGAGTGAGCTTACGTGTCCAGCAGAAATAGAACAAACTCTGCATCACTTTTCAAGCCCGGCGCTGTGGCAACAAAGGCTTGTAAAGTGATGCAGAGCTTGCTCTATTTCTGATGGACATGTAAGCTCACTCTTGCTCATTTCTCTGAAATTGCCTACCCCATCTTTAACCCTTTCAGATGTACGATCACAATGGATTGATTAGAATTTTGACAACTTAACATTCTAATGATGGCGTCATTAAAGTTTTAAAAAGAGATAGTGCTTACATCACTGTTGGTCCGGCCACCATTTCCACACCTCTGCTCTCTCAGAGTCTGCAACAAACAGGTCAGCAGTCAAACAGTTGGTCCTTTTACCAAACCAGTTCATCTTTGTCAATGGACTATAACTAACTTTGTCTCTCTGACTCACCAAGTGTTTGAACTCAGCTGACAGACTGCCATTGTTGGACTCCTCCATATTCATAACTTTGGTGTTGGTGCCCAGGATGTTGAATTTTCGAGACCTAAGATTATTATTACACAGGAAGTGAGTTTTACAGACCCTGCTCTGTTGCGCAACATAAATTCTCAGTCTGAAATATTTTAAAAGGAAGAGATTCTCAAAATCTTACCCTCGAATAGCAGCCACGTCCCCAGATTCCCTGGTGAAAAAAACAAACAAATCAAAACCATCAAAGTTAACTTGGAATCCTTGGAAGCAGAGCATGCAGAGTCATGAACAATGCATTTGACTGATCAAGGCTTATAAAGAGTGAAACCTGGGGAGAGTGAAGGAAACACGGGGGAAGAAAACTCACTTGTCAATACAAACTTTGATCTTCAGCTGGTAATTCAGTTCAGGAAACTTTACCAGTAACCTGAAAAAGAAGAGAGTGAAGAAAAAAAAGATGAATAACAAAAGTTATCACTGGACATAATTCTTTGCCAACTTCACCATCAGGTTTCCTGTAACTAGGACAAAACTATCGATTTTCAAAACAATGTGAAACAGAACGTGGGCTTAAACGGACAGATGAGCACTTTCTAATGAGCCAATTCATGACAATGCTGCGCTTTGTGCTTGGCTCAATGCTTCACCATGAATCCTTCAGCTTGGCTTACGCCATATAACACGGGTAGACCTATGTCAACTCAACCAAACATGCTATCCCATTTCACTGAGTGAGAAACTTTCAGTACCTTCACCACAGGATGTAACCTGAAGGCTACATTAGGCTACAAAGTTATGCCTGTGTAATGCTTATTATGCTTTATACACACACACACACACACACACACACACACACACACACACACACAGAGAAACACACACAGAAACACACACGCATGTGACAAAAATGTTTTCAGCTCTTATCCTATCACACTCCATTGTTGGAGATGCTCCAAGTGGTGTGTCATTTTCTAATAGTGCACACAGGTAGGATAGTTATAGACTGCTGCTATTCACAGTGTCCCACATACTGTGCCTTACCTGACTTTGTTAGTGAACTGCACTCCTGTCTTGATGACCAGTGGTCTGTCTGGATGCATGGGCATACAAGGCTGTCTTTCCACCACAAAAGCACTGGAGCACAGAAAGAGAGAGCAGAAAGCTTTCAGAAAAGAGTTTCCAGCAAACGCTGTTATACAATCAACCACACACGACTTCTGAAAGCTGACGAGAACATCTAGGTTACATAACGTGCCCGATGTCATTGCTAGGAATCTGCGATTCCTGAACCATTAAGTAATAAATATGCGGCCAGATATGGAGCAGGTGCCTCACTCACCTTTTCATGAGGTTTCTGAACAGGTCCACAATCTTCTCCTCCAGGGCGGGCCGGTGCTGGATGATGGGGTCCCCCTTGTAGGAGACCTTCTGCTGCAGCTCCTCCAGCTTCTTGATCTGCTGTCGGATCTGGAGCTGGGACTCAGCCAGGGATGTGATCCTGGTCAACACAGACATTCACTTTGTATCATGTATGTTTTGGTTCATTACTCTTGCTACTTCATTCATTTATGATGGGTTTGTGGGGAATTCTGATCACATTAAAGAAAACAATGTTTTTCTGGATGTTTTTAGAGGAAGGTGTACTACAGAAAGGGAAAGGGTGGGTTTGGGTTACCATGTTTCCAGGCGGTCCAGGCAGATGTTTGGCGGTCCTCCGATGCAGGCGATCTGCTGCCTCCTCTTCCAGTCAGCCAGCTCTTCATCAGTCAGGTTCTTCTGAACAAAGTCCATGGCTGTCAGCAGCCCTCCCATCTCTGTCACTATTTGCTGCAACAGATAACCAGCAGTGTCAATCAATGCTGCTATGATCATAATTACTGTGGCAGGATGACCTAAACTTAGAGGGGCCGACTTGTAAACAAAAGGTCGGTGGTTCGATCCCCGTACAGACAGGAGGGTGCATTCCAGTTGCGAGCTAGACACTGGAGGGTGGCTAGTATTACATCTACTGTTCCCTCTGCTCCACCAGTGCTGCACTGCATACCCTGCACTCTGACCTCTCTGAAGAAACACATATGTGTGGCGGACTGCGTGTGTATGTGTGACTAAGAGGGACATATGGAGATTTCAATTGCCTTGTGTAACGCAATAAAGTAAATCTTCTTCTATAATAACAATCACAGTTACATCATTCCATATAAAGGAGAGGCATGGAGACCCACCCTTCTGAGCTGATCCAGGGCGCTCAGCATCTGTTCCAGCTGAGCCATCTTCTGTCTGGTGGCAGCTGCCTGGCTGTTCCCATTAAGGTCCTGGGACAGCTCTGAAGAAAGAGGGGTTGGAGGGGTTGACAGTTCAGTAAGAAACTCAATGCACTGTTCCCAAGATGGATTTAGGCCAAGCTGTCACAAAAGCCTTTTTAGACATCTTTGAGCTTAGAAATGAATAACATGTTCTGCACAACACCGCACACCCACTCTACACTGACCTGGCTGGGAGAGCAAGCTCGTTCAGCGAGCGGCTCCTGCTCCCCAAATGCAGAACTGAACGGTACAGGAAATCATTCCTACCGACAGCAATAAGACTCCATAACGTATCCCTCCCCCCGAGCTCGGAACTCTTATTGGAGCTGGGCTTCTGAGCCTCAGAAAACACGGATCATTGAACACTGAGCGCTGACGGGCTAGCAATAGCTATTCGGGCGGCTGCCCTACTGACTATTGATGCAATTTGAAGGACATTACTATGCATTTGCACATACCTGAGGCTGCACACTAGTCGCAGCAAATTTGCACATTTGTTAAACTTACGATGGTGGTTATGTCTTGCACTACTCTAC
>OMKL01044780.1:0-10891 GCA_900302295.1 Parasudis fraserbrunneri
TACAACAGGACAGTGAGTGACAGGGACAATAGACAACAAAGCATTCAATGGCTTGTTCGACAGGCTTCCATTTCAGCAGCCTAGTCCAGTTATCATCCAGAACCATTCTTTGTTTTCTGTGTGTGTGTGTGTGTTGGGGGTGGGGAACTTGAAGATGTTCATTGGAAAGGGCATAATTGAGGCACATTTGCTCACTGAATGAGAGGGCTCACCTTTTCTCCATCATCTTCATTTGCCATTTGTCATACCTAATTGGTTGGATGAGGCTTCTGAGTTTGACTTGATATCACAATTGAAAATATAACGAGCAAGGTAATATGGCACATTTGCAATTACTAGCAGACACGCTTTGATGCTTGCATGGCAAGCCCACTCTCGTTTCATGTGTATATTATTGTAACGGTGGTTGAAGGCCAAAAAAAGCCCATGGGAGGCAAAGGGCCAATATTCATTGACGCCTGCTTAGTGTGTGGCTTTTAACTACTGCCAAGTATTTGCCGTCATAGCACGAACCATGTTTCGATGATGGGCAAATAGCAGTCCCGTCGGCACGTAAGCTGAGAAACGAGGACATTCAGCTCACAGCTAAGGTTAGCTAGCCACATACTAACATTTTTTATTAGTTTCACTTGAACGTGGCTAGCGTCTACACAGCTTGTTGCAACTTGCGACACGAGTAGAGACCCACACAGACAATGGAGGTTTGACAGCTAGCAAGCTAAGTTAGCTATCTCTCGCTAATGTCAGCTGGGGGGTTGCCATGAACTGTATTTGACTGCAATGATCAACAGGACAAGTAAGATCATATTGTCAGCTTAAACTTTGCTAGAATTTTACAGCAAATTACTTAAGTGCATGCTCATATCCCAGTATTATTGGACCGTCGTAAATAGTTTCAATTTCTTCTATCCATCCTTCATTCCTCTAACGTTACGCCTCGCGATCAAAAGCAAGGCAAGGCAAAAGGAAAGCAGCAGTAAAGCCCGCCCACACCAGGAACAGAATGCATTTTCATCCAATCGCATGGTAAAACAGTATAGCAACCAAACACTTCAACCAATAGAGTAACGTTAGAAGTAAGTGGGAGGGACAGCGTTAAGTTGCATTGGGCTCTAGATCCTGGTTGAGCTAGCTCGTCTTTGCTTATCTTTTACTAGTTGCTCAAACGTGTGCAGGATCATGACACAGTTTCTACTGAATTAAGACTAAGTCTGCACCCTTACCCATCATCAAAGTGGTGCTCTTCATTTTCACAATCGCTGCAGTGTCCGTGGTCTTCTACATCTTCTTTCTCCGGCATCGGTGCTGTCTCATTCTCATCCGCCATCTTCAACTAGGAAGTGAGGACCCACCGCGTGCCCTCAACGCCTCTGAACACCCCTGAATACTATTGGTTGAGAGCTGTGGCGCTCTGGTTCATGCAGGGTGGCAATGAAGCCTTTTCATAAATGTGATTATGTGATGACCGTATTTGAATTATTATTATTACATTTTCTGCAGACAAGAAGCAGGAAATTTAATAATTTGTTACATTCCTAGTCTGGTTGTCATGTCTTATTTTGCACCAGCATAATCTTGAAATGAAGCCCTGTTGCAAAGTGTGGGTTTATTTGCAGGCTTGATCAACACTACAGTATCTCAATAAATTGAGATTCTCTCCCTCTCTCTTACACACACACACACACACACACACACACATACACACAAAACCATGAAAAGAGAGGTTAACACAGCAATGTATTGTTGGACCTTTTATAAAAACAGTGATCATTTAGATTTCCATACATTTTACAGTGTGTTTACAGACTAATATTACCAAATAGCCTACTATTCATGGAGCTTGACGCTGACACGTCAGCCTACCAGAGCCACCCATAACTTTGGCCACTAAAAGGTAGAAGTTAGCACATGGCATGATATTGAGTTTGAACAATTTTGTGAAACCCAAAGCAATTTCTGAGATATGATGAATTAAGGTGTATGGAACATTTTAATGAAATATGATTGCAAAAATGTACCCTCTTATCACATGAGTATCTGTTAATCTCCTTGAAAGAGTTGGGATTGAAATGCATGTATTGTAATTGGTGGCTGTATGTGTAACATCACTTGATTGCTCAATACCTTTAGGGTGGCGATGCACTGAGCAACGTTTTGGCCAACATGATTGGGCAATGTGCTTGCGAACAGGAAATTAACTGAGACAGAGGGGAAAATATACAATATAATTTATCTGGTCAACAAGAGGTTTCCATGCTGTCAGTATGAACATGTTGAGATATGTCCAATGTTGCCCAACAATGTTGCTTGAAAAGGTGGCCAGTGTATCACCACCATTAGGATTGAGTCTGAGGTAGGAGGGCACGGGCCACATTCTCGACACCAACTTGACAACTAACCAATATAATACTTGTAGGTTTTTCAATGGAAATTATGCAGGTCGCCTACATGCAAGATGTCTTAAACGTGTAAATTTTTCAATGGAAATGATGCAGATAGCCTACATGCATGATGTCTTAAACTTTAAAACATGACAACTCACTCTGAACAACTCACAGTAGCATGTGTGAAATGATGGCAAGGAAAAAGCACACCAACATAATCAGAATTTTCATATCAAATGAAAAAGGTACAACTGAAGAGCTATCACAGAGTTAACACTGTCTATGTTAATGACATCAATATCAAGCATTGATTAATTTAACCATTTCAAACCTCTCTTCATATTTAGTGGGTTTTTCCAGCTAAATAACATCTCAAAATGAAAGACATTTCTCCTGAGGGAGGAATTGAAAGTGCCAGCGTTAGTCAAATTAGATTAAAATCATAAATACTTTGATCATTTGATCAGCATTTGTTTGTAAAAATTATGGTAAACACTACACACATATCACATAACATTAAGTACTGAAATGTATTCATTTGTCACAATAGTAACACTTTTCATTTTACATCTTCACTGTGACAACTAACACAGCCAAGACTGGCCTCCTAAATATAACACTTCTGAATTCACTTAAGTCAAATAAGAGCTTCTTTTTTTCTTTTTTTAATGCTAATATAATTCTATAAGTTAAAATCTAATACTGATGTAAAAATATGTTAAATATTTCTTTAGTAAAAAAGAAAAAAAAAGAAAAAAGAATTAAGTGACATCATCCTCATTTTCTGTCCCACAGATTCAAGTACACAGATCTGGGATAAAATCTAAAACATAAAAGTTAAACAATTAAAAGCTATTTTGCAGACAATCATTATCCTGCCAATTTTTCACAAAAGGCTTATCTCCAAAGTCATGCTTCCATGAGCACTAACAAGAAAGCACAAAATACTACCAAAATGTGTCATGGATTTCAAAACCAGGCCAAGGCAATTCATTTGCCAATAGACAAGGCCCTTATTAAGTTTTTCCTAGTAAATGATGTCTTTCTTCAGTCAGAAGCGTTTAACACCCTTTAGGTTGTAACTGGGAGAAAGACAGGCACCAGTCTTTCTCCCCACATACTGAGCTCTCTGCATTGTCAATTTTCTAGAAGATTCACTGGCATGACTGTCATGCCTTGCTCTTGCTCTTGGCCAAGGCCATGCGCTCTGAAACAGTTTTGATGGGAACTCCCCTGCGGGACACCTTCACATGAATAAAGAGGGTGGCAGGGGACAGGCTGGAACCATCTGCCTTCAGTAGGTGAACATGGCGGTAACCTGGGGAGGTGTAACACAGACATTATAACCAACCTACAAATACTAATCTATCAACATTTTACAGTACAGAGTTCCAGTGAAATGCGCTTAACAAACATTGAAAGTAAGTATTTGAAAGAAGTAACAAGATCAGTGACAATACATACAATATGGAAGGTTAAAAGAGGGAAATAAAAATATAAAATAAATGGGGAATATAGTCAAATGGCTTCTTATGTAAAAGCAAGGCTTAAAGGGTTAGTTGAGAATTTTAGACACCAAGCCCTATTTTCTATTCACCAAAGATGTGCTTGATCGATAGAGTCCTCTCTCAGCTCAATCCATGCTACTGGACACCTAGGTCCTGCTAGGAGCCACAAATCTAATGTAGATTATGCTAATGGAGCCACTTTTCAGTCTACATAAAAATCATTTAAACATGCAACTCCACAGTGCACCCAAAGCAAGCGAAAGGCTACGACAGTCTATTGGAGCGAATTCATTTTTTTTTTTTTTTTTTTTATAATTTTGAAGTCAAACTATTACTGTATCCTTTACTTTTTGATGGACCAATTTTCTGTCAATGAACCAGGAAGTAACCGCAACAGCACAAAGTAAAGGATTCAACAATAGTTTGACTTTAAAATTATGACATAAACCCTTGAATTTGTCCCAATAGCCTTTTGTTTGCTTTGGGTGAACTGTGGAGTATGTTTACGTGCTTTTTATACAACTTGAAAAGTGCCCCTCATTGCTTTACATTAGACTTTGTGCCTAACTAGCAGGAGCTGGGTGCCTAATATGAAGCACAGTATGGATTGTACAGAGAAAGGACTCTATAGGTCAAACACATGATCAAGTCCAAAATTCTAAATTGACCCTTTCAGTCAGTTTAATTTTAAAACAACATTTAAAAAATAGCAACAGTTTGTGCTGTCCTCACAGCTGTTCAGCTAGACTCTTTCAGAGCTTGTTGGAACTATTTAAAATCTTGAGCTAGAGGAGCAAAGGGCTCTACTTGGGATATACTGTCACTCAAAAACAAATCAGAGGTATTCTGTGGCAAGGCTGTGCAAAGTACTAGCAGAATATTCTTAAAATTGATTCAAAAGGTGATAGGGAGCCAGTGCATGGTGGACTCTGTGTCTAGTCTTGGTCAAGATTCTAGCAGCTGCATTCTAAGTGACGTATTTACTAAATGACAACATAATACATGCAATAGACAGTTCTGAGTAGCCTACCTGTGCGTAGGCTTGTGAAAGGTACTGTGAACTGGCCCACAAAGTCATTCTTGGCAGTGTGGTCATGATCCTCCACTACAAAGCGCACCAGAGCCAGGTCAGGGACCTGCAGTTGGAAGTTCAGAGTGCAGTCCCACCGTGGATTAAAACCTGTAGGGGGCACAAGAGAGCTATTTAAAAAAAAAAAAAAGAAACACACACACACACACATATATATATGTATATATATATATAAATTTAAACACCCTTTACTACCTTTCGAACACACTAATAATGCCATTCCCTGAGACAGACTTACTTAAACAACACGAATAACTTCACTGCAAAGAATCAAGTATCAAAATGGTTAGTGTTAACCTTCTGACTTTAAAGCCTCATTGCAACTTTGTCATCTCTTTATAACTCAGAATAAGGTGTGGATCTATTTTGTACATACATCTAAAAGTTTTGTTTAGCTTTCATGTTCCGTAAGTCCTTGCATCAAGTCTAATTGACATCAATTAGACTGGAATGAATCTGTCCAACTCCAAGCTTTGTTTGGCGGGGCAACCGTCACATCAATAGTCAGGCATAATCGATGGTATCTGTTCATTTACAGTGACAAAATGGTGATACTATCTCACAGATGATGGAAAGTATTACTATATCAAATGCAGCTAATAAGTTTGATGTTTTATGGGAAAGAGAAAACAATGAGAAGGTACAGTTACCATTGTTGTCAATACGGTGGGTTTTGTCTCTTGAATTATCAATGGCCACCCCATGAATTTCCACCCACACCAGTGGGTCCACGATAGAGCTGGCCTTGTCTGTGTTGATTTTAGGTAGCTGCTGTGCAGATATGATCTGAAAGCCACATTTTTGCATAAAATCATCCTATGAAAATCATTTAAATTGCATTGAAATATCAAAAAAGGCTGAAAATATAGAAAAATGTCAAGCAACCTAATGCTTTCAAATGTCATATGTCAGTGTTGTGTAAGAATCAACTAAGATAGGTATGAGTCAGTCATTACTGTTAGTGACTAAGTGGCCACTCACCCGTATGGTCAGCTGGGTGGGGATGTGTCCGGGGCCTCCTCCCGTGTTCTCTGGGTTAAAGTTGGAGGTGGGGCTGCACAGGAAGCTGGGTTTGAGGATGTATCCACAACGGCCATTGGGAAGGAAGCGACCCTGGTTCAGGTCCATCTGTTCCCCAGGTGTCTGGAAGTTCAGGGCCACTGCACAGCAGGCAGCACAGCAGGCAGGACAGCAGAGTGACATCACAATAAACAGAAGACGCGAGCGTGCCAGCAGAAGCAGACATCGGTGTTGGTTGTCATAACACGGTGCCGATTTTTGGAAAGTTTATTCTAAGCAGGTTCCCAGGAAGGTCAACAGAATGCTTTGCTCTGCAGTTTTTACTCTTTTGGGAATTCCTGATCACACAGTGCTTCTCAAATGAACCGACTGAATAGAGGCCTTGCACGGAATGCTTGCATAGTTCTCTTTCTTCCAGTATGGCTGCCTGTAACCATTGGTAACCACTTTCAAAAGAAAATGCCTAATTTCTGTGCAGTGGTAGAGTAGGTAAACACTGGGAAAGTATGTTATTACTGTTCCACTGTGACTTGTTTACAATATCCAGTAATAAGACACCAAATTATTATGTTTTTGTTGATATTTTTCTCATATATCAACACATAGCAACCATTGGTTTGCACATAGCAACCATTGGTTTGCACATAGCATAAACAATGGTTGCTATGTTATAGCCAGCCATGTTGGAAGACAGAGAACTCCACAAACATTCCATACAAGGCCTCTATTAGCTTCTAGTGCTAGCACCATCCTAGCATCCCATAGTAATCCCACAGCCTGGAGTACTGACCCATATGGCAGCCACTATTCCACATGTCCTGAGGGTCGTAGTTGGATGACTGGAGGCGCTGGCCAGAGGGGTAGATCCGGCTCAGCTGTCTGCTGTTGTGTCTGACAAACAGCTTGCCTGCAGAAATGAAGAAAAAAAAGCTAAAATACACCTGAGGATAGCTACTAACATTTTAATACTGGAGGGATAAGAAGAATGTGCTTTAACAAAAGGGATTCCAATGAGGGGTGCTTAGCCAAAAAGCGAACATCTCAGGTTTATCATTGAAAAAGCAAATCCCACAGTTAGAGACCAAGGTCGAAAATTGACATTTTATTTTCTGGCAACAATTATAAGGAGCTGACACGTCTCAGCTTGTTTCGGTTTCAACTGAGCCTGTTCATCAGTCAAACTCTGATGAAGGCTTGTATCTAGTCGAAACACATTTGCACTTTTTGATGTTTACCAGAAAATAAAAAGTGAAATGAAAAGTGAAAAGTGTTCCCATCTTGGTCTATAATGGTGGAATTTGGAACTTTTTCTACGATTAACCTGATACTAATATGTTCTACACAGCCAGTTAGGGGGCTCTAGAATGTCAGCATACAATCAGTTCACTGCTGTAAGTTAGTGTCACTTTACCTGAGTCTTTAATGTGTCTGAGGGCATCATTCTCAGAGAAGGAGGACATCTCATTCAGTGGCTTTTCAGATAGGTTTTCGAACCCACGGAAGGGGACACTTTTACAGTACACCACCAGCTCTGACAGCTCTGGACTGAGTTTAGGGGACACCAACTAAGAGAGGCAAAATAGCATGTAAAAAATGTGTTCAATATTTATTTGCAAATCTTTTTTTTTTTTTTTTTTACAGCTATTTAAACAGACTTTAATGGTACTATTAGAACTGGATCAATCAATATTTATTGTTTATTGTACATCAGTGTTATCATCATATTGTTTGATATTGTGAGTCATAATACTCAATTTTCTTGTCTAAATTATTCATTCAAAAAGTGTTGTCATAATTCATTCGAAATTCTTTCTGAAATTCTGCAAGAAATGTTCATGTTCATTGAAAATGTAAGGATCCCTTCATTCAAAAACCTGTTTTTTCATGGTTAATTCCTCTTGGATGCATGACTTTGACTATACAGATTGTCATTTGTGCAGAACTTGTCACCTTTTTCACAATCTGCTTCTCTGTACTTCCCTGAAATCTGAGTTGCACATTTGATGTCACTATAAGGTCGAACCGCTCATGGTCCAATATGTGGTACCTTGACACCTTTAGCTTCAGCATACACAGAAAGCTGAGTAGGTATTGACATGTCAGCTGTCGACTTGGAATTCCTGGTGAAATTCAATAGGTGCTTGTTGCCAATGTGCATATTCATAGATCCTTGCATTCTCAATGAGGGTAAAGGTGTAGAGATACTGCTAAGCCATTTTCAGTAGTTCATTGAACAATTTGGTGGGAAAAAACATTTATAGAAATTGTTAGAATTGAAGAACATTGTTTAAAGGTTAAAAATATATCTGGAGGGGATCTTTAAGTTTTAGCTTGATATCACACTCATTGCAGTCCAATATGATGACCATTAATTGGATTATTTAACAGATTTTCCATACATACAGAAAGAATATATCATGATATATATTATTATGGGAAAGTTCCTTCTGATCAACGTGATGTTTTAGTTTTCTTTTACTCAGCCCCAGGTACTATATTCCTGAGCCCACCTTGCCAGGGTCCTTCTTAGGTGCATTCTTGTTGCTGCCTGCCAGTACTAAGTCCTCATCAGAACTAGAGTAGCTGCTGTTCTTTCCCAGCTGACCCAGGTGAGGAGTCAGCTTCTTGCCCTTCACCAGGATGCGTCCTCTCAGCTCCTGCAGAGAGACACAGGGACAAATCGCCTCATTAGGGAAGCTGTGTGGTACTGACACCTGCTGGGGACAACTGAGGGCAGCAGAGATGAGGGGTGTGTGCTCTACCTCAGGAGAAGGAAGGTCCTTCAGTGGCTGGTCACTGAGGGGCTTGGTAAGCAGCTTGCTGCCCAGGATGGTGCGCAGGTGTTTGGCCATGACGGCCTGCTGCTCCACGGAACAGTGGTTCTCCAAGGACAGGATTAGGGGGTATGGGGAGGCCTATAGGTATGGAAAAACACATAGGAACTCTGTGTAATGAGCCATTAGAGTGCAATCAGAGCACACTGAATGAATGCAGGACTTAACACTGAAATGCTACACTATGTCAAAGCCAAGATCCTGCTGCTGCCAAGAATGTAACTGTAGCCACAGGGGATTTAGTTGTATGTCGGTGTAGGCGAGAAGTCAAGAATTTGGATTTGTTTACTGCCACTCACTTGCTATTTAATTGTCAGCTTGGAAGAATGGTTTGAATAGTGTCAAAAACGAAAGACCATACCAGCAAAAAAGAACAGATCATGATTCTCGCACCTTGAAGGCGTACTGGGCGATGGTTTCAATGACCTCCTTAAATGGCACCTTGGAGGTCAGGGTGTGCCCGTGGTATATGACAGGCTCTCCTTTATCTCCGTCCCAACAGTCCAGCTCCACACAGCGACACCCCTGGTTCAAGGCCCTGTTAGAGACACCATACTTAACGTTAGACCATGGGAATATCAGTGGATATGGTCCCAGGTAGTTGGAAACCTAATTAACCCTTTCAGGTGTACAATCTCACATGTGAGAATTTTGAGAACTTCTAATGTTGATGTTGATGCTTTTTTGAGAAGTTAACATTCTAATGGGGAGGCAGGATGGCCTAGAGGTAAAGAGGCCAACCAGTAAAAGAATGGTCGCTGGTTCGATCCCCGGCACCGACAGTACTCCACCTGTGAGCTGGTGACTGAAGGGTGGCTGGTATTACATTACTGTGCCCACCATCTATGCGTAAGTGCCCTTGAGCAAGGTAGTGAACCCCCAAACTGCTCCAGGGGCACAGCACTGTGAGCAACCTTGCGCTCTGACCTCTCTGAGGAAATGCATATGTGTATGGGGACTGTGTGTATGTATACTTAGGAGGGATATGAGAAAAGACACATTTCAATTGTGTACATTGACAATAAAGTAATCTTCTAGAGTGGGAGGATTCTAAGATAGGAAAAAAACTCACACCTGTAAGGGTTAAAGGGAAAATCCACCTGTTATTTCTATACAGCTCAGTTGCAAATCAATTTGTGTTCCCTTAAAGATCCCATGAAATGAAACATGTTTTTTCCTCCATTTTCCGCTTTTATCTGCTGACTGAATGAAGACCCCCTTTGTCTGCACCTAGTCATCATGTGTCAAAAAATTCACAAAAATCACAATAACCTTTTTGTTTTCATCTTAAGAAATCATTGCTTTTTCCTGCTGGAAAAACAACCTTATCTTACGCTACTCTGCACATTAGGGCGAACACAAAAAAAAGTCTAATTCAATTCTATTTTGAACAGCGCCCTTCAACACGCAGGTACTTTAGGATGTCAATCAAATGTCAATCAAATCAGCCTCCTGCCCCACCCCAAAAGTCTGTTTCATTTGGAAATATGTCAAATTGCAGAAGCTCGTGATACCGTAAATGTTGTTTCCAAGACCCTGCTCCATAGACAGAGAATAGTGGAACAACTCCTAGGACACTATGACATTACCCATTGTGATCTTCACTGATTTATGGGTCCATTCTCTGATTCAGAGCTGCACGCCCTACATTTAAATGAAACTCATTTGGATGTAATGGCTCAATCCAAAATTATATGAGCCCATGAAGTCAGCCACTAATTAATTTCAATGGACCAACTCCAAAAAGTTTCACTTGATGACATCACAAATTCAAGTCTTGAAGCTCTGATTTCAAGCTTAGGGAGACAGTTGTCTATGTGTATAGACATTGACTTAACTGCCCAAGATCATTGGAATAATACAATGTAGATTCTATATTAGAGTGTTCCTTTAATATGTTGTCCTGGAAACTGGCCTCTTTGTGTGTTGGTGTTTTTTTTTGTATGTTTACAGATGTTTACACCCCTGCAAGCAAAGCGCTGGCGAGGGGGTATTGCAATTACTCCCGTCCGTCTGTGTGTGTGTGTGTGTGTGTGTGTGTGTGTGTGTGGGGGG
>OMKL01044798.1:0-22864 GCA_900302295.1 Parasudis fraserbrunneri
CTTTTATCTGCCACTATTTATATTTTGTTTGAAACGTGATTATGGTAACTCAAGTAACCTATTAGAACATTAGGATCTGATATGATGTTGATTAATGTGTTAATGTTTGTTTGAAACGTGATTATGGTAACTCAAGTAACCTATTAGAACACTAGGATCTGATATGATGTTGATTATTGTTTTATACCTTTCCTAACTGCATTTGCTGCCTGCCTTACACTGTTTTTCATATTATTGATGTAAAGCACTTTGAGCTACAAACCTTGTATGAAATGTGCTATACAAATAAAGTTTTATTATTATTATTATTAAAAGTAAAAGTTCTGCGCAAAGGTATTGAAATATTAGCTATGAAATATACGTGAGAATCGGAGGTAAACAAGCCTAACTAAGCCGGACCCGGCCGCGGCACTCATGCAGCGTGTTTCAACAATGGGGAGTCAAGTCGGTCAGTGAGTTAGGGACATTTGCTGTTGTAGGCCGGCCTGCCGGGTGCGGCAAAAAGTGAAATCATATATTCTATATGAGGTTCTCATATTTCAGTGCTTGAGAGCAGGGTAGGAAAGGAACAGGGGGCTAGGGACGAAAATGACCCTGAAATACGGATTGGGTGCAAAAAATGCCCCTTGAAAGCAGAATTAAAAACAAAAGTACTGCTCAGCTAATTATATACTAACTGTGTCATAACTAACATTGTAAGAGTTTCTCTTTTTTGATTTTATTTATTTATTTGTAGGGGGCGGGTGGTCTTCAATACTGATTTATGCCCACTAAATCAGAAATAAGAGAGCCCTTTTATAGAAAAATTTAATTCCTCGCTGTGCTCATCAGGGCCATGCAGAGACATTTTGGAGGGCGGAGGCTCAAGCACCCTGACGTTGCTAACACCGCCACCATCCATAATCATACACTATGTTCATAACATGGGAACTGTTTAACTGAAACACATTATTCCATGAAGAAACCACAGATTTGACATGTTTTCATGAAAGAAATGCAGTCAGTCAGTGTTCAGTTGTTTAGACCAATTCAGTTACTCGCAGATCAGTGCTTTCTTTGAGAGAGAAAGTTGGCAAGGATGCAATTTAATGGCATTCAAACAGATCGTACCTTTCCAGTATGTACACTTCCTAAGTGTGGCATGGTTCGTGCTCTACAGATTGTATCACCCTGTCTACAACAGCAATTCACACAGACATCACATAGACCTTTGCCTTCAATCTTTATTCCAGGAACAGGTATAACGAAACATTAAACAAATTCATATTAATATTAAAATAAATAAACAAATAAATGAATATTAAATGCAACAAATAAATAATTTAAATGAATGATTAAAATAAATAAAAAGGAATAAACAGGCCTGTATAAAGAAAACATCTCTATAAGGAAATACATTTCGTGGATACTACTATGCATTTCCCTCTTTATATTTGATAGAATATAAAAATTTAAGAAAAGATTCAATACAATTAACACCAGCCAAAGAAAATTGTGTTTTTCGACTCTGAGGGTGAAAGGCCAGGGGCTCCTTGGACATGCAGTTCATAAAGGGTATTTGGTCCTTGGTGCATTAAAGGTTTGGTTAAAGGTTTTGCTGGCCCACTTATGCTGGCTCAGACAGCTGCTTCTTTCAGCTTGCTGAACACGCACTTTGAAATTGGAGCATTTTCATGAAGGGTATGTTTTGTGTTCAAACCTTTTTTCTTCAAAGTAAAATCAAGTGGTGTAAAAGAAATTATGAATAAATAATTTTTTTTTTTTTAAAGTCCAATATATGTTTTGAAATGTTCTAGAGTTAAAAAGTCTCCTTAAAATGATGGTACTTTTTTCCAGGCAGGACCCATCACAGGAGGTGTTTTTGCTTTGGACTGATCGAGCATGCAGTGAAAGAAGACATGATGCACTCGCACGCACACACAAAACTTCATGCTCTGCATTTTAGAGGAGAAATGACGTGAGGAACAGAGAGAAAATAAATGATAGAGGACATGTGAGGAGAGCCCAAGTCCAAAAAATAAAGCGCACTTAAAGGACCAGTGTGTATTATTTAGGCAGAAATGGAATATAATATTCATAATTATGCTTTCATTAGTGTAGAATCACCTGAAACTAAGAATCGCTCGGGTCCTTTCCACGGAGCGCGCCATTTTGCTAGTAGCTGAGCAACTAGAAACGACAACGTTAGGAAACCAATGGTCAAACAACAGACAGAATACACTATTGGAATTATATACTCATGATTACCTGACTCAACCCTGTAGTATTCCAACAAGAATGAGAGCAGTTGGTTGCCATCTGCAACCTCACCACTAGATGCCGCTAAATAATACACACTGGTCCTTTAAGTATATTAAGCATGCTGTAGAGCAAGTATGCTGAAAC
This sequence comes from Parasudis fraserbrunneri, assembly GCA_900302295.1. NCBI lineage: Eukaryota > Metazoa > Chordata > Actinopteri > Aulopiformes > Chlorophthalmidae > Parasudis > Parasudis fraserbrunneri. The sequence goes on from OMKL01044798.1 coordinate 2,386, forward strand.
GTTGAGCTGCAGCTCGGGCTTCTAAAATATACAATTAAATCTTAAGCTTAATGTACTTTTAACACACTTAATATATTCACAAAATACTTTTAGTGTGGAAAAATACTTGAGAGATCTATTTATGAAGAATAAACACAACATTAACGTATTGCCAACAACCAATAATAGCCAATTTCACCATCTCCAATATTGGTGCAATCTAATTTAATTATTAGCCTAAAACCCACTGGTCCCTACCCACTTCCTCAATACAGGAGGATGACCCTCTACCCCTGCTGGATGACCAACATGGAATGTCGGCACAAGGTCCACACATGATGTAGTGACTCGTGTCATCCAGCAGAGAGCGCTAAGAGTTAAACTATAGGTTGTATCCAAATTGGATTTTAGTGCTTTCTTCTTCTGAATTAAAGTACTTATCTCTCTTTTCTCTTCTTTCTTTCTTTATCTCTCTCGCTCGTGTGCGTGTGTGTGTCACACTGCATGCGTGTGTGTGCTTTTTCCTCCCAGGGTAGGGCTTAACATGACTGCACTGCTGGGATGGTAGGCCTTCTACGCCTCACTACGTATGTTGTACGTCTCCCATCCTGGAGCTATTTATTAAAATTTAAAGCCTAATTGCTCCATTTAAATTAATTGGAGAGAGAAAAAACACACACTTAGTCTCATTAAAAATTAATTGAGCAGAGCGGTGAGACAGAGACTAATAAGAACACATTGACACAAAAGAATTCTATTAGGCGATCGATTCACACACATACACACACACACACACACACACACACACACACAATCACTGGAATATTTTAAGAGCACTTTGATTAGCATCTCGTGCACCGCTGTATATTGGGTTACATCAACATTCCCTTGCAAGAGATATAATGTGGAAAGTTGACGCAAGTGGTGTGTGCGTGTGTGTGCTTGCGTGCGTGCGTGTGGGCGAGGGGGGTCAGCACGGGCGCCTACGAAAAAGTAGGCTATCATGGAAGTTTGACGGTAGTTTCAGTTTTATAATGTATAAATAATTTACCATGGTAGACTACCACTTTGGTACTTAAATAATACCATATTATAATCCGATTTAAACCATGATAACGATGGTAATTTCATGGTATTTCCATCATTTATTGGTCAGTGCCATCATCATAGTGACACAAAATGATGGAAATACCATGATACTTTTTTTTGTAAGGCATAGGCCTGATCAGTACAGCAAGCTCTCATTATCTTGGTACAGTATGCTTACAAAAGGAACAATCATTCCACTTCGACCTGTTCGTAATCACGAAAACCCCACTCTTATCTCCAGGTGTGACAAATGATATCGCTAAATCGCTGTCATTCGCCGTGGTTCCCTTACATGACACAGACGCTGTCCAACCATGGGAGAAAAGAGCCTGCGGTCAGGACTAATCCTGTCGATTATCAGACGCTCTTGACGAGCACGCGGTGAGCTGAAGGCAGGAGAAGAGATAGTGCGCGCGATACGTAGAAACCCTTACTTAACATTATTAGGACACGTGCGAAGAGGAAACATGGTGTGAAATGGAAACATCAGAGATTCGAGCTGAAAAGCAATACGCGTTCCCCTAGTCGCGCACGCGGGGTGGAGAAATTCAACTTAATTGTATTCTGATCTTTGCCCGGGGGCGTTTGCGGGAGTCTGGGAGCGCCATTCACCGAATTTGCTTCAGTCAACCCTCGCTGGGCTTTTTTCCATTCCTCTCAAGGAGGCAGAAAATCCAGGTGAAAGAAAAACAATTGATGTTGGATGTTTCAGGTAAGTGACTGATCCTTTTATGCTGAGGGCTGCAGCGCATGGCTCGAGCGCAGAGGTGTGGCGGCATTACGCATGTGCCAAGGTGGACGGAGTGGACATAGTTCGCTCATTTTATCACCAACTTGAGAGTCTAGAGCCCCTTTTAATTTTAATTTTAATATTTAAAGGGGACATATTGTGTATCTTTTCAGCAATTTTATATGACTTCCTTGAATCTGTGGAACATGTTTGTTAAGTGTTTTGCAAAGAAACTAGTCTAAATCTAATTTGAATTCTTTATGTTCGTGTACCTCTTTCTTCCCTTGTATTGAGCAGACCGTTTTGGTGGGTAGGCTATAAGTAGTACACACCACATTTTAAATGAATTATTTCCTTTCCTGCCTGGCTATACCCCACACCCAAGAGTAAAAAAAACTTTTACAAACAGTACATTAGGTAAGCAGTGTTCCTGGCTCCAAAAAGCACAGATAATCGATTAAAAATCTAAGCTAATTCATCCCATTGTGACGATCAATTCTGAACCTGCTTGCTTAGGCTTGTCAATCTGAAGACATCAAACCCTGGCCAAACGGCCAGGAGTACACATATGTAATTTTCCCCCAGCACCCAAATAAAATGTCCAAATCCATAGAAAGACTAGGCAAAAGACATTGTTCATAATATGTCCCATTTAAGGTGCTTGAACTTGCTCTTAGATTTTTTTTTACAGAGACAGATTACATTCACAAACCTTTGTCAATAATAAAGTATTAAACGTGGTCACCATTAATTCAGGAATGTGGTTTATAGATCAGATCGTGATAACTTCTATATAGGTTAGGCCTACAGTGTAAGCAAGTGGGAGTGGGGGTTATTGATCGGATAACTATTCAGTCTGCGCCATTGGCTCTCTCTCAGTATCAATAATCACTCTTGGAGAGCTAAAATATTTTCTTTCTGCTTTCTCTCAGTCTTGAAAAGTAAACTGAAGTTATTAATGTGAGGTCAGGTCAAACACGCCTGTCCACAAGGCAGCACTAAGGGTAGAGTGTCCATCAGGGTCATAGCTGTCTTCTGAATTATGCATTTACTGGAGATGCTCTAAAAGACGATTCCTTTTTCCTTTCCATCTGATATTCAGATTGACCCCTTTAAGAACCAGAGAAAATCGCTTGGTTTGGTTCAGTGAGTATCCAACAAAGACCAGCATAGATATGCATTTGAATATGCAAAACGTTTTCGTCTCAACTTATATTTTCAAGTAACCTTTTTGCATTGTTTTTTTTTATCAACTCAATGGGAATGATGTAAATGTGATTTTTAATATTCACTCTCTCCTATTTATGTATTGACCCAAACATAAGACGACCCTGATTATAAGACAACCCCAACTTTTTCAAGACTCATCTTTGGAAAAATATGTTTTGAGGAAGGAAAAAAAAAATAAGTATAGCCTATCTGACCAAGAATGTAGGCGACCGGTAGTACAATTACACATTGAATAAAACAAGGTCGTCCCTGACTCCTATAGTTGGTAACGACACCTTGACAACAGTGATTTTAGTCTATGGTATAGGAAGGGAATTAGGCTCATAGGTGACCTCTGGTGAGGTGCTCGTGTCATTTACACCAGTGCAGTCTGCTGTACCAAATAAACATTTCTTAGCTTTTTCACAAGTATTTCATACAAACTGACATTGTGCTGCCTCCCGGTAAAGAGGCCCGGTGAAGAGGCCCTTAAGAAGCCCGTTTGATAAATGTCTTCCCCTGTTTACACAACCTAGAGGTTTTATTTCATATTTCTAGCTGTTTTTGGACACTTGGAATAAACATAACAAAGCCAGTGTAATGTTAACTTGGGAGAGGGACCTGGAATCTGAGTGTGAGCCGGCAGACTGGACCGCGAGCATTCTTTCTTGTAGCAGCACATTTCGCTGCAATAGACTTAAGGGGACTCGGTAAAAATGTTTTGCACAGATGACATAGAACTCCATATATTTGCACTACGTTTGATCCTTCAAGATCCCCACTGTGTTCAAAGTGTAAGGATAAAGCCGGTAATTATATAAACTGTTTTTGGCAGTGCTCCCACTATTTCAAAATGTCGGTCATTGATCTCCAAAGAGTTTCAAATGTAGAATTGAAAAGATACCAGGCCTATTTCTGCTCAGCCTTCCAGATCAGACCAATGCCCCTGAGTCCTTCTAATGTTATGCTTCTTCAAAAATTACTAGTTTTGGCTGGGAAATGTATTCATTTTAATTGGATCATGGATAAGCCCCCAACAGTCACTCAGTGGTGTCTGGACTTTTTTTTTTTAATTCTGCCTATGGAGAGATGGAGTGCCAGATCTGAAGGCAGTAAAAATATTTTCACCAGAATATGGAAACCTTTACTTGATTACCTACCACACGATGTAGTTAGGAGTATCATGGGATTTCCAAAGAAGCAGCGTGGCGTTTCCATGATTTGTTGGTCACTATGATTACGGTGATGGCTGGGGAATGCCGGAGACACCATGACATTACCGTGCCATGGTATTGTTTAAGTGCATAAGTGGTGCCCTGGCGATGCATGACTTTTGCCATCGGTTATATTTCTAGTTAGACTGCCTCATTGATCACCGTGGTCGTAGAATTGGAGTTATTAGGCTACTCCTCCTCAGTCCTGAACGTGGTTGACTTGGCCTCACTTTCAACCCTCTGAAACCTACTGATTAGCCAGTGGATCATCCGACATTAACATGACGGTCTTTTGAAGGCCGTCAGAGGTCAGGTTTTAAGCTAGCGTGAAGCCAGTGATATCATATGAATCTTGAGATTGCAAAGAATCCATTGATATCAAACACGTCATACTAGCTTACCGGGAAAGGGGATAAACATTGCTCCAAAGTCAAACTTTCGACACCTCCAATCTAAGACAAATATATCCAAGACAAATATAAGACAACCCCCCTTTTCCAGGGTGTAATTTGCAGCAAAAACGCCGCCTTATATTTGGGACAATACAGTAGTTGATTCAGCAACAACAACAAAAATCCAATGCAAAAAGGTTACTTGAAGTTGAGACAGCTTATGATTTTTTTTTTTTTACAGTGCTGTTGTATAAGTTGTCTTAACATATGTTCAAGTAACCTTTTTGCATTGGCTTAACTTATGATTTTTAACAGTGTTAGTTGGTGTCTCAGTGCAGTTTAGGCATTATGCAGTGTTTATACAGTATGCAGTTGTGCTGTACTTAGGCATAGGCATAGTGGTTAAAGGTGCATTATGTAGTTTTGTGAGAATCAGAGAACTCAAAAAAATTTAAATATATTTTCATAACAGAATAAACAAACTGAAAGATGGAAAGACCAAATCTACAATGCATTTCTTCTACTCACAAGTATGGTCCATTCAGCCAACACCAGATGATAGCTCATATCCAGAAGTCACAACAATGGAGTTCTATGATGGCTAGATGGGCCATACTTGTAAGTAGAATAAATGCATTTAAGGTTTTGGTCTTTCCGTTGGCTATGTTGACAATAAGAAAAAAAAGATTACACCGGCCTTATCCTTTAAAATCATTTTGTATTGATTTATGATGGCATAAGACATAATAATTCTAAGAATTCCATGTATTGACCTTTTCAGTGGAATTGTGTTGCGAGGGAAGAGCATGGCCCCAAGTTTGTTTCCTGTCTGCAACAGGAGATAAAATTGCAGTGTTTGACACATTTAGAGTCCTTATGTTGTGAAATTTGAAATTGTCTATAGTAAGTATGTTTTATAAACTAAAGGCAGACTCAGCAAATGTAAACAAATCCCTTGTCCCCTGAAACTGCATAGTGCACCTTTTATGAGATGGAAAAGTGACCCCACCTGCCGTACTCTTTGCAAGGGTTTCCCACTGAGGTTTCTTATATGATTGCCAGTAGAGTGGGTTTTGCACGGGGATGTGCAGTGCGAGGTCTTTCTGAGATAGCTCAGGCCTCTTTATTTGCAAACATAATGCTATTTTAAACCCCTTTTGAAGCCACAATAATAAGGAAAAGATGCTATTGGCACCCATTCAGAAGCTCTATGCAAAGGAGAGATTAACAATATTTTGACATGGCATCCCAAGTCAAAAATGTGTATATTTTTCCATACTGAAAGTATATGTTTAGTATAAAAGTATATTTCTACCCATATGTACTTTTCTGAGAGTAGAATGTATTTTTGGTACTTCTTATGTGCTTTCATGTACTAATTCAAAGCACATGTTTAGTATAATGGTCATTAATATGCTGGTAGTGTGACCTAAGTTCACTTTAAAAATAAAAACAAAAAACAGATGTTCACCAAACTAAAGATGTACTTTAGTAAACTTCTTAAAAGTGTAGAACTATTTTGGTAAGCAAAAACCAAAATTAGATCAAAAGTATAATTTAAGTACAACTTAAGTGTTTTAAATTTAACACAACTTTAGTATACTTTCTAAATACATAAAAAGTATATTAAAGTATACAGAGTATACTTTATATTTAAACTTGGGATATTGGGGTTCAAATGTTCATCTAGGTGGTCAAAAATATTCAGGTGGAATTCAGTATGCAGCGAGACCCAGGTAAGGCAGAAAATAGAACAGGTTCTTGGCTTAGGGAGAGAGTTATTCATGTCTACAAATATTGATCAGACTGTCTTAGACCTAGACCACAGGAATAGCCGGTATGAATATTTAAATTTAGTGGTATATTCTATGTATTCCATCACAATGTGAATACTCACAGGTTCTTGATTTCTGCCTTGATCCCCCCCTCCCCCATATCCTTCCTTCCATGATATGTATATGTGTGTGTGCATGTATTTATGTATTCATGGGTGTGCATGTACTTGTGTGTGTGTGTGTGTGTGTGTGCGCGCGCACACATGTATTTATGTATTTGTGTGTGTGTAGGCATTGACTTGTGTGCTGAATGGTGCCCAGAGCCATCTTGTTGTTTGGCATGTTATTAATAATGTATGGTAGTGCTCATTAAAATCAAAGTGACGGCTTGCTATTTACACCGGTAGAGATATATGCTTATAGATGCACATTCTTGAGATGCAGAATGGTTCTTGCCGCGTTCACCTCTTCAAGGGAACTTTTTAACAGGAACAGGATGCATTTCAGGGAATATAAGACCCAATATGGGCCTAAAAAGAGAAAATGGAGTATTGGTGTGTTACTCACACATACGTATGTAACACAAGGTGGTACCTAAGATAGAAGTACAAGTGACTGGGATTTAGGCACAGCATGTACAACAATGGGTACAACACACTGGCACAATGGACATACCGAGTATCTTTTCAGCTATTTCATACAACTTCCTTGTTTGTGAAGTCTAAATCTAATTGATATTTTTCTTTCTTCCCTTGTATTGAACACACCAAACTTTAAATGAATGATTTTCCTTCCTTGCCCGGCTACCCCACGCTAGCGCCACCATGAGTTAAAAAAAAAACTTTTACAAACTAGGCAGTACATTAGGTTGCAGTGTTCCTGGCTCTAAAAAAGCACAGCTAATTGATTAATCAAAGCTAATTCAATCCCATTGTGACATCATCGTGGGCTCGTTAATCTGAAGACTTCAAACCCTGGCCAAACAGCAAGGAGTACATAGTCATTTCCCCCCCAGCGCCTAAATAACATTTCAGACAGCCAAATCCATACAAAGACTAGGCAAAACCCATTGTTCATAATATGTCTGCTTTAAGTCCACCAATAAAACAAAAACAACTCAGTCCTTCAACTGTGAATGTAGATCTTGTGTGAATGTAGATCATATTTATACAATATGTATATAAGAATTGGACATAATAAAGTAAGTGTGTGATGGAATTTGGGTGAGAGAAGACCATTTTGAATAAAGTGGCACCATGACAATTATATTACAAGGAAAAGACATTAAAAAAAAGATGTCATCACGTTGTAATTTTTACTGGAAAACCAAATACTGTCAAATGCTGTTCTATCGTCAGAACAAACAAATTATACCGTGACATGATATTTTGGCCATGTCGCCCAAGCCCCAGACGGCGTGTGAGTGAGCGCAGCATCAAGCAACCCGGTCGGCCTTTGTCCTACCACTTTACCTTCCGGTGCCAAGCCTTGATCTTTGAAAGAGTCTCTTTGATGAGGGAATGCCGTTCTGGTGGGTTGATTGCCATACAGCGGGGGTGGAGGAGAGTGAGGGAAGTGGTTAGGGGGGGACCTGGCCATGGTGCTTAAGAGGTGTCAGGTGGTCGTTCTGTCCATGGTGCTGAACCTACAGATTGACACTTGGCTCCACCTCTCACGCTCTCATGCAGCCGTCTTGTTTATCCAGTCCAAGGCGGGTTTATATAGCACTTGTATATCTTTGGCTTTTAACCAGATTTGGTGTTGGATGGATCCAAAATTGACAAATGCCCATTCAAAATGGTGGAAAATACATGTCAATGTCCTAAAATAAAAAAAATACAATGTCCTAGTGGCAAAGTTGGAGACCAAGGATAGTTGCATGTGTGCACGTTGAAAAAGTTATGGCTTTCCAAAGTTTGACATTTTGATCTTTGATTATAGCGCCACCATCTGGCTGATTGATGTAATATTTGCTGTGATGCATTGGCACATCAATGTCTATCATTGTGGCAAATGTCATGTTTCTGTCATGTTGTCAGATTATTCTTAGCATTATGGTTAATTGGGAACACATGAGATGGGTGGAGTAAGATTCTGTCAATTTTTTAAAAAACAGGTAGCTCAAATCAAGCAATCTGACTGAATAATAACCATATACTACGGCTATGACATCTAATTACTTTCCACAAGTCAGTATCACTCCACGTCTGAAAATGAGGTAGCCAGCTAGTGAGGGTAGTAATAACATCAACCAACTGCTAGACCTCTGTGGATTGAGTAGTGCATATCACCGGAAAAAAGAATGGCCTGCTAAATGTAAACAAAAAGCCCTGCTAGCATCCGACCGCGCTGCCCCGAACATGAGACTTGAGAACCCCTTCTTTATTGACTAATTTAGCTAACCCAAATGTGTTGTGATATCTGCTGCCGCAATCTGACATGTGTGCCGGAGCTTTGGCAAACATGTAAATGTAGAACATAATCATGGCATCAATATTGACAGGCAGTGGCTTCCTCTCGGTAGCTCAGAGAGCGCATTCTGTTCATGGCGCTATTCCAACAAGCTATCTGGTTAAAGAGTTAGTGTTTGCTGCTACAGAACAGTGACATTGCTTTTTCCTGTAACGTTAGCTAAATGCTCGCAGGAGGGATCGACTGGAACAGAATACAAAATACCAGCGGGATTTCCGAATGGTTGGAATAATAACAGATGTGATGCAGGGATGCTATCCTTATGAGTAGCAGCTGCTAACTTAGCATTAGCTGTCCTGTAGGTTTGTTTGTTGGGCTGCTAAACTGTTGACAACGTTAGCATTAGCTAGCAAGTCTAACCAGTTAATGTTGGGTCATTGGCTGCTTGGTCTGAATGCGCTCTGAACAGCTCCGACTCTGTATTTATTAAGAGCTTCTTAAGCAGCTGCTATATTGTCATAAGGATAGCATCCCTGCTGTAACAAGCTGTCACTGTTCTTCTCTCGCTAGTGGGGCTAAAAATAAATAAGCTAGTGTGCGTTGCATAGCAACCACTATGTGTAGGCAGCCTGGAGGACCTATGTCCTTGTATAAAGTATTTATTAAATTTGTAATAAAAACTTTAAATTGGAGTTTGTCTATAATCATAATAATTATATTGGCATACTTGGTGACGGTTTTATAAAAGCAATAGCTCACTTCAGGCTGTGATATATTGTGATAACATCACAACTAACTGGGGGTTGCCCCTTAGCTGTGATATAATAACAATATACCACGGCCTGTCGTGAGCTATTGCTTAATTATATAAGGAAGAGCATTCTATATGTTCGTCTTGTCACTGATGAAGGTTGTAAGACCGAAACGTTGGTGAAACTCACTAGATTTGAAGCACGAAGCAGTGTGCGGGAGCAGGGGCGTTTTTAGGACTTGGAAAGATCTGGGGCTGAGCCCAGAACATTTGTTGATGGTGTGTGTGTGTGTGTGTGTGTGTGTGTGTGTGTGTGTGTGTGTGTGTGTGTGTGTGTTGTAGAGATCCTCTATCACCACCACGGGCGGTTACTGACGGGCCTGCGAATGTGTAGTGCTCCTACTTATGTGTGCAAGTAGGTGGATGAGGATGAGATTCCATAACACTAAGAATTGTTTTGTCGTTTCAGGACAAAGAACATGGCCTCACTTAAAACCTTCCTGCCATTTTGGATTGTCAGCGGTGTCATTGCTGGGAACACTAAGTGTATGTTTTCTCATGATCTTTGGATGTGAGATATAAAATATAAAATAAGATGTTCTGTGTTACTGATCTAACCTCTTTTTGTGATTTTATTCCAACAGCCTTTGTAAATTTGAAGTGTAATTCTGAAAATCATGGCGTGTTTGGGCAGCAGTCTGTGCTGGCGTGTGTTGTCCAAACTGCAAAAGAGGCCACAGATGCAAAGATTGAGGTAATCTTTTGGACGAAAATTGGAGCTGGAGTCGAACCTACTGTACTATTATCATATGAGAAGGGTGAAAGAAATCAAATCTCAGGTGTTCAGTTTGCTGAGCCAGACTGGAATGAGAGGAATATGAACGTATCCCTGCTGATGACCAACACTCAGGTGGCAGACACTGGAGCTTATGAATGCATGGTGATGACAGATAGTGGTCATGACACTGCCTTGACACGGCTCACTGTCACAGGTAAGAGTCAAGTGTCCACTTAACCCAACGATTCACTTTGATACACATCTTCGATGCATAGTCTGGTAAAAAAAACATTGGCAATTACATCTGAGCATCTCAGGTTTAAAGGGGAATATCATATCTAAATTCAGCTTTGAGACTTGTTTTATAGTGTGTACAGCTCCTTTGTTTGGAAAAGGATGGATTAGGATCAGGGCACATTCTCTGGTGAAAGTTAGTGGATATTCCCCTTCAGTTCCCAGCTTGTCTAACTGTTAAGAAGAGAGTTCATTGTTTACTTTCTGTTTCAGTATGAGACACAAATCACAAACGGACTACAAAATGAAAAACTCTACCTGCCAGTCACAGAATGTCTTGTAATTAATTTTTGGGTCTTCTGCAATACTGTGATGAAATGTGCTCTGGTATTATGGCTATATGAAATCATGTTGTATTACTTTGCTACAGTAATTGGAAAGGATGTGTTCACTTTTTGAACCAGGCCCTATTTAAACATTGTCTGGCATTATGTTGACTAGGACAGGCCATCATTTCACGGATCGTTTTAGTATTGAGAAACAGCACTGTGCTGCATCCTCTCACCAGACTCAAATACAATCCAATGGGTCAAGTGTTTTAGCCTTCAAAAACCATGATAAATGTCCTTTTCCAAAATAGGAAGCTCACGGATCAGATGTGTCTTATATATATTCTACTGAGGAGATGGTTGCAAACTGTACATTGTTACACAATTTTCAATGTTATGATATTTAATTCCTGCTGCTGTGCAATAATTATAAAGAGAGAATGGGTCAGTATCATCATAGAAACATCTTAAAATAACTTCCCCTGTCTCACTGGGCGACAAATAACATAAGGAGCAAGCATCTTAAGGAAGCATCTCCCAGTGCTTCCTTAAGAATGTTGGGGCTGTGACCCATCCTCCTCTTATAGTTGTAGCTGCTGTATGGCCACTGAATCAAGTTTTCCATGTTTAATATTCCAATTCCTTTCTCTTTCCAGCCAAATACAATACACCTACTCTAAAATCCATGCCTGAGAAGGATATTCAAGTGAATACTGATGTGACTCTTTTCTGTAACTCATCTGGTGGATTCCCAGAAGGTCAAATTCATTGGTTTGATGAGCACAATACAAACTGGACATCTAGCTCTGAGCTGGAGGCTAAACGGACTGATGATGGACTGTTTAACCTCTCTAGTAAGCTGACTTTGCTGCCAGGCTCCACTTTCTCCAAGTACAGATGTTCAGTACACAGTGCCACTGGAGTCCAGGAGGGGGAGGCCACATTTGAGATGAAAGATCGACTTGCTTCAGGTATGTTTAGCCTTAGACATTGTAGGCCTAATTATAACCTAACTTGGCCAGGATGGATTGGCCTTTTGCTGACTGGTAGATGTTTGGTTTCCCACATAGAAAAGAGTTCAATTCAGTTCAATTTGTGGATGTCTCAAACACTTGCCGAAGTCTTGCCCTATCTCTTGTCAAAACCCACCTTCATTCCACCATTGACCATTTCCTGTACCAATGTGTAGCGATTTTGTATTGTTATGTTTTATTCACTCCAGGGCAAAAGAAAACATTACTCTGTAAGCTGTCATTGGATGTTGTTGAAGTTGTTTTGAAACAAGCCAGCATCCTAGATAGGTTACATGTCTCCGAATCTTACCACAGATCTTCCTTAAAACTTAAAAGCAGGAACATGATCTGTCTGTAGATAACAACAACAACAACAGAGCAACAACAAACAAGGACACACAGTGTCATAGATGCAAAGCATTCTTGCATAGAGCGTACGTGAGGTTGGGCTGCGTTCATAAGGCAAAACTCTAAACGCAGTAGCAACACATTTCTACATGATCTCTATCTCTCTCCCTCTCTGACAACTGGCCATTGAGCATAGCTCTATCCCTATCTCTCTGAACACACGCACAATACAAAACAAATCCATGATTTAACACTGCTCTTCATGATCACAACACAGTACTTGCTAGTGCGTAATATAGGTAATATAACATCTGCATGACAACTATACCGTGGTCTTGAGATGGCTAGCTCTGTCGACGTTGTGTGTGTGATTGAGTGTGGAAAAGTGACTGCCGTTGATGTCAACCTAATGCTTGTGGGACCCCACTAGGGGGCAGAGCAGCTAAGTGTGAGTTACTGAATCAGTGAATGAATGAGTGAGTGAGTGACATTGCCGGTCATAGAGATCCTTCGCATCTAAAAAAAATTAAAAAAAATAAAATAAAAAACGAAGGCCTGATGAATACTCCTGCTCATCTCTGAAAAGGAGGTTTATAAATAAGGATAATGCCCTTCAATAATAATAATCTCAATCTCATTAATGAAAAAAATTCTCATTAAAGTTCAATTGACAACTCAGAGCTGCCATAACCAAGCTGATTTATTGCATGCTCACAGCTGCCTTATCTGAGTTAACGATAACTACTGATACAGTGAATTATCTTATCATGATTTTTTTGTTGCACAATTGCAATAGGTGTGGTGCCAACCTGTACCAGGACTTCATGTTGTTTCTGTCATCTTGTTTCTCATGACTACACTTTCCTTTCACATGGGCAGCTTTTTTCTCTCTTTTTCCTTTCTTTTTTTTCTTCTTTCTTTTTGTTGTTGTTGTTGTTGTTGTTGTTGTTGATGTAAACATATCTATAAACTGATATGCTAACTTTGATTTGTTTAGATCCAGGACAGCCAGATAATCCATCCAAAATAGTTGCACCTGTGGCTGTCATTGGCTTAGTGATCGTAGGACTGCTGTGCACCTTGCTGTTTTTGAGGAGGCGCTCTCGACGTAAGTGCCCATACAGACTTCTGTTCTGCCTTCTGTACAGTTTACAGTTTAGTCATTTAGCAGACGCTTTTATCCAAAGCGACTTACAAGTGTGTGCACATCAGAAAGTCAAGGGAAAGTACACAATTGGAACTATTGTTAAGGTTGTACAAACACCTACCCTGTTGTGTAAGGGAAGGCACTTACAAATATTGATGCAGTGATCTTGAGTTAAGTTTCTAGTAACTGGTAAATTGAATGTACACTGTACCAGATTTTTTTCTTCTTTTTTTGATCATGAGCACATGTACTTGTGACAGTCTGTGTCTCTTATTTGCTTTACAGGGGCCAGAAGGCCTTCAGCAGCACACCTCATGAGTATGTCCATAGTGATTAAATAGTTCCTGACTTTATATCTGTTTTTTGTGTTTTGTGGGTGGTCTTTGCTCAGAAATGTCATTAAGTGAAAGGTAAATATGGATCTATTACAGAAACAGTTAAACGTTAATGAACATTAGAAAAAACATCCACATGAAATGATTTGACTTAATCTTCAGTAACCTCCTGGAAAGGCAAGATGATAGCACATTTGTCATTTGGAACCAGTAACTGAAAAAGAGAAATGAAAACCACTCTCAACACAAGCAAGTTTCTGTACTCCTCTCTAATCTAGCATGTGATTCAGCCAGACTGGTGTAACATGTAGCCAGAGGAACAGGAATAAAGTTCACTGACTGATAGACTTCTCTCTGTACGCACTAACTGGGTATCAGCTCTGTGTGTAGATAGCATATATGACTTGGCATTGGATTTGTTTAAACCACAATATATTTTAGATATTTTCAATGTACAGTATTACCGGGTACTTGTGCAGTGCAGTTGCATGTAGATCAGAAAAAATGATGTATTGAATATGGTTTCTCATTGGGGCTTATTACCAGACATCATTTGTCAGTCTAATCCATACAAAATGAACTATAGTAAAACCTATCTAGTATTCCTGTTTTTTTTTTGTACATACAGAAATACTGCAGTGATTCATAGTATTCCTTTGGTTTACCACAGAAATGCTTTACTGTATTCACCATAGTATTTCTATAGTGGAATATTATAGAAATGTATGATGAATCACTATAGTATTCCTGTGGGTTTTTTTGTACACATTAAAGAGACTGGCAGTGCCATAGAAATACTACATCTATGGTTATTTTCTGTAGTATTTCTATAGTAATTGGTGTGTATGAAAAAAAAGAATACTATGGTACTTAATTTTCGTATGGGAAATAAGCCACTCCTCATGCTTTCTGACATATGATATACTGTATTTAACTCTTCTTTGTGTAGGTCTGAAAAATGGCTTGCTTTTACTTGGAACAATGACTAAGCCTTTCCATCAATAGGCATGATTTTGAGGAAATCAAACTGAGAAACTAATCTTTGGTTATTTGTCTAATCTCACCTTCACCTTGATATTTTACTGGGTGAAATGTTGGTTCTATATATTGGTGGAGGGGGGGTGGTGATGGTGGTGGTGGGGGTTTACATATATTCACTAACTGTTCTTTCTATGGGACATTTAACCCAGCAGAACTTTTATAATACTAAACTGAATACAACCTAAGACACACCCAAATGTTTTATTTGTTGCAGGTGACCATGAAGCAGTTGACACACACGATCCAGATGTTGATGGAGGAGGTGAGCTTCTTCACATATTGTTCTCTCATATTGTTCATATTCATTCATTCATATTAAAATTTTTGCAATTGCATTGGTTGAGAGATTTCTTTCACCTATGTCCCCTCAATGTTTTATAGACAGTATAAGAAATGTACTGTCTAAAATCTTTCTTTCTTTCTTTCTTTCTTTCTTTCTTTCTGTCTTTCTTCTCTCTCTCTCTCTCTCTCACCCTTCCACCCTCCAGGGACAGGAACAATGCAGTTGTGATGTGAAATGCCAACAAATGTACTGGCAGGCCTTGAAAAGGAACACTTCCTTGTTGATTAATGGAGGATACTGTAGTAGTTTCATTCTTTCCTGCGTGCTCCTTCCTTCAAACCTGAGTGTACGTATGTAATCGCAATGTTTTCTATATCACTGTGATTTATCAGAGGTCGTGAACTGTCACTTGTGAACTCTACTTGGACTAAATCTCAGTTACAGAACTTTGTTGAAATTCACTATAAGGGAAACAGACACTGCAAGACTTGAGTACACAAATAGACAACAGGCAGCTCGCATGCCACGTCTGGCACCAAATCTCTTAAAGGTTTTCTTAAACCTTTTTTGCACTCGTGCAGTCAAGACGATAGTCAAGATCACCTTGGTCAAGTTCAAGACCAGGTCCAGTTGTGTTTGAGTCAAAACCAAATCCAAAGGGGGGTCAAGACCAAGTCAGGACTAAGTCCTGTCAAGTACGTCAGTGATGTAATATGCATCAGCACCTACATTTATTTCAACCTTGATTTAGAGATTTTTAAGCTTAATTGCATCTCTAATGAACACAGACATTACCAGAAGTCTTGGAAGGACCCTCTTGCTTACCTTTGGCTAACCTCATGAAAAGAAGATGTTTTGTCTGTGTTTACTTTTAGGAATATTGTAGCCTTTTAGGAATGACTGTAATTCAAACTGTGGCATAATTCCATAGCCCTTACTGTTTCAAGTTTTACTCATTTACATTTATTCATTTATAGCAAAACGTTCATTCTGGACTTTACCTCCTACACAATAACTGATACTAACTTTGTTTATATGATTAAAAAGGACCATCCCCATACCATAGGCTGATAAAGGCACATCAAAATATTTGCAAACACTACGAAAAATGAGAATTAAGTCAAATTTGAAACAGTTTTGAAATGTGGACAAAATCCTAATAATTTTTGTTCAAAACTACCTAAATAAAGTACCTTTTAGCGTGCTACTGTTTTACTTTGCCTTTAGTAATTTACTACTAAAGTACTCTCACCCTTTCAAGTTTTTTTCAAAAAGCAGAACTTTTCTGATCGTCAGGTGCATAGGAGAAGACCATGGGCCCACAATAGTAGAACAAAGGACTCCTGCACACTGTCTTCTTCACCTGCAATTAAACAATATTTATTGGGAAGAATGTTTCAGTACAAGGACCTTCATCAGGTTATCATAACCTAATGAAGGTCCTTGTACCGAAACATTCTCAATTAATATTTTTTAACTGCAGGTGTACGTTTTTTTGAATTTTTTCTCATAATTCTATCTCCGAATTCTACCAGTCTGTTTCAACTTGACAGCATAAACATTCTAAATGGACCCAAATGTATTTCCTTTTGCAGTTCTAGAATAATAATAAGAGGATGGGTCAGTGCCATTATAAAAACGTTTGAAATGGTTTCCCCATTACCACTTGGAGACAAATCGCATTGTAAGAAGTAGCATTATCTCCCAGCGCTGAATAACATGTGAGAACGTTGGAGCTGTGACCCATCCTCCTCTTATAATTCTAGTTTATTTCCTGTTACTTGCTAGTATCGATAGCTGACAGGAAGTAAACTTGGGTCCAAGCTGTTCCCTAGCGACACAATTCCATGCCATGCTATTTTCTCAAAATTCTAATGTTGTGAGATCATATACCTGTTTTAAGTAATATTTACACTAAGTAACAGTTCTTCTACTTGAGTGAAATAATTTAGTACTCTTTCCACCCCTGTTCAGCGGCATGTAAATTTCACTTCCCATTTGAAAACCATAGGGAACATAAACAGGATGTGCTTATGATCACCACTCGTTCTTCTTTTATTAAAGGATAAGTTCACACAATTCATCACAATCCACGCTGTGTTTCATAATGGATACCCAGCTCCTCCTTTCTTGGCTGCAAAACTAATGTAATGCAATGTGGCCACTGTGAAAAGAACTTAAACATACTTGAAAGTGCACCCAAAGCAAACTGCTTTGCTTTTCTTGCACTGTGAAGTACGTTTCAGGGCTTTTTGTACAGACTGAACAGTGGCCCCATTTACTTGACACTAGTTTTGTGGCAAACTGACCAGACCTGTGGGTATCCAGTATGAAGCACTGCATGGATTGTGCTGAGAAAAGACTCTACTGATCAACCTCGTCCGTGGTAAGCAGGAAATAGGGCTAGGTGTCCACAATTCTGAACTTAACCTGTAATGCTGTGCTGTATGTGGAGTGGGAAATCTTTTTACACACACTTGCTATTCCCCTTATACTGCCCAACTGTGTCGTCATGTTACTTCTGGCAACAACAGCACCATAAATCAAGTTCAGCGCCAAAGGAATATTGATTCTTCTTCTATATCTCTTTACCAGGGTTATATGTTTTGTTGTTGTATGTTGTAGCCTACTTAAGCCATGCATCTGATATCATCTTTCAGAAGAATCAGTGTGTGGTTACACCTTCCTTGTTGAAGCTGGTAAAGCATTCTTTTGAAGCTTTATTGACATACTGTAGGCCCGGACTGCCGTCTTCGGCCCTACCCCACCAAGACAAAGTAAACCGATAACAAAAAAAACAGCTTAACAACACTGGACTAAAGTATATGATTAATCTGAAGACTATAACGCTATAAAGTGATTTGTTTAATCATAAACTTGTGCAGGACAGCAACTGCTAGAGGTTAATCCCAGCAATGTGACACTCCACAATATACTATACATGCAAGCTAAAAGAAAACTTTACTTTTGTTGACAGAATTTGTACAGTTTTGTATGCACTATATGTTTTGTACAGTTTCATATAATCTGTGCCATTTTAACTGTTGGCTGATTTTCAATGTTGATGTTGATGTGATCAATGTAGTTAAAATGTATGTATGTAGATAACGTTACAAATTAAAATCTTGTACAATAAGGTTGTGTACTGTTGATTGATCTTCTGTTTCCTAATTAAATAGGGCAGAGCACTGTAGCATACACCAAATATTAATGAGTGGTATGAATTTAGGATGAGGGCAAATATACTACAAATAGTTAATTCTCGATTCTAACTTAAAGGGATATTTCATATACTGCACACTTATAACTTTTTATAACTAGGTATGCAGTTTTTTTCTCCCCAACTTCCAATATTGATTTTTGTAAATTAGTATAATGAAAATCTGAGAGACTGAAATATTTGCTGCTGCTGCTTTTAATCTCATCTTTTGCACTGGAGCACTTTTTTCACAATGATGATCATGGAATAAATTGGTATCAGCATCATGACGGCTTTTTGAGGCATTTTGCCCCACTTTTTGTGTGTGGGTATTTACAGTTCATTCAAGTTTTCCCTTACCTACGCATCAAAGACAAACTTGATTTGTGTAGCACAGTATTCCATCTTTATTGTTATTGCTTACTACACTGTGTATATCCACATGGTTTTATTAATGAGAAATTAAGACAAAAAAATCTGTCCTGTACATAGCCCCCCAGGGGTCACTTGGTAGAAAAAGAAATCCATGTGCAAATCTGTACTCTCGGTTTAGAAATATGTCACAAATTACTTAACTGTGCCCTCTGATTCATAATCCATACCCTCAAATTACGAATCCATGCCCTCGGATTTGTAAACTACCCTCGAGTTAGGAATCTGTAATTATGGCGACTTTATTTAAAGGGGACATATTAAGTATCTTTTCAACTTTTTTATAGGACTTCCTTGAATATGTGGAACATGTTTGTTACGTTTTTTTTGCAAAGAATTGTAATCATTTATTTTTGAACACCTCTTTCTTCCCTGGTATTTAACACATATTTGGTGGGTATAGCACACACCAAATTTTCAATTAATTATTTTCTTCCCTGCCTGGCTACCCCACACCCACAAGTATATAGCTATTAGCTAAGCCCTGTTCCTGGTGCCAAAAAGCACAGCTCAGATTAATCAAAGCTAATTCATCCCATTGTGACATCATTGAGGGATAAGCAATTCTGGATAGCATGTTAATCTGAAGACTTCAAACCTTGGCCAAACAGCAGTATTTCATTTTTCCCCAGCACCCAAATAACATTTCAGACTGCCAAACCCATACAAAGACGAGGCAAAACCCATTATCCATAATATGCCCCCTTTAAGTTTGTTAATTTATCCAATAGAGGCCTTGCACATAATGCCCATGTTTCCTCCACACTGGAAGAAACAACAGTTGCTACAGTATGCAAATCAATGGTTGCTCTGTGTTCATATATAATTTGGTGTCTTATTACTCAATGTTGTAAACAAGTCACATTGGGATGTTTTACCTACTCTACCACGACACAGAAAATAGGCATTTTCTTTCAGAAGTGATTACCAATGGTTACAGGCAGCCATACTGGAAGAGAGAGAACTACACAAACATTCCGTACAAGGCCTCTATGCAATAGAGAGGAAACTATGGGGACTATGCATCAATTCCTACATGGTCCACCTGATATGGATGTTCATGCCCTCAAATTAAAGCTGACAGTCTGTACTTTAACCTCATAGTCATTGTTCCATTTAAAATCCAAAGTGCTTGAGTACAGAGCCAAAAAAACAAAATAAATGTTTCACATTTAAGGTACTGCAATCTTATGCAGTCATTTCATGCAGCCTCCACCAGAGGCTGCTCTCAACACAATAACTAGAACTGTGGAAGAGAACCAGAGAAAGAGAATAAAAGAGTTTGGGGGAATCAAGTCATATCTTTGCCCAGTGGAGATCATGGAGGTATTTGTGAAGACCCCATTGCCAAGAGGGACCTTGGCTGACCTTTGAAGTGTTTCCTTCGTTTTTGGCTAAGCTGCAAAACCGTACCTCGTTAAGATTTTCACCTAAAAAGTTGTTTATAAATCTATCACTTAACCTCAACCCTAACTGGTCATGATGACATGACATGAGTAAAATGACATTTGGCACCGTGGCCATTTCTACCATCCATCCATTGACCATCATTGTTTTTTCTTCTAACATGCCTTTGAAGGGTTAAAGGTAGAATCTGTAATACCATCAAACAGCGACCTCTAGGCAAAAGAGCCGTGCTAGGTATTGCACTTTGTTTACATTTTTCATTTTGGTCTGGTGTGGGTTGGAGTTGAGTGGGGATAGGGGACGGGTTGCTATTGCTGGCCACTCTTAAGGTTCTGCCAAGAGAGGTCTCTAGAAAGTCACAGTATAATACGTAATATATATA
>OMKL01044800.1:6380-19086 GCA_900302295.1 Parasudis fraserbrunneri
CTCACTTTGAGTAAGAGTGAAAAAAGGTACCATTTATACTAACTGCACTGTGTTCTCTTAATATCTACTTCTCAGTACGTATGTGAAAAACATCACAACAACTTACATACTATATTAATACCATAATGAAGCCCATATTGTGGCACCTGTCTACAGTAGCATCACGTTGTCATTGGTTTTTAATTTTACCATCACTCATGTCACATGGCATTATGGGTAGTTTTCTTTCTTTCTTTCTTTCTTTCTTTCTTTCTTTATATTTACTTAAAGGTGTTGTAGGCAATTTCAGAGAAATGAGCAAGAATGAGCTTACATGTCCAGCAGAAATAGAACAAGCTCTGCATCACCTTTCAAGCCCGGCACCATGTGCTATGCATGCGCAACAAAGGTTTTCCACACACTCCCAGAAGCACCAGCATCTGTATTTCTCCAAAAATAATTAAAGAAAAAAATATTTCCCAGCCTCTGATTGGCAGGTGGTTTTGCACACTGTGTCTACTTTTTCAATGAGGAATGCAATGGTGGTGTTAGTTTTCCGATGCAACCCTGGGAACACCATCTTAACAACCAATCAGATTTTTTTGGCCTGCCAAGTAGTGTTCCTGGAGTCGCATCGGAAAAATAACACCACCATTGCTTTCCTTGTCGAAAAGTACACAGCCTGGGGAAGACTGCCTGCCGATCAGAGGCTGGGAAATATTTTTTTGTATTTTTTGAAAAATCCAGCTTAAAGCTGCTGGTGCCTCTGGGAGTCTGTGGAAAACCTTTGTTGCTATGGTGCTGGGCTTACAAAGCGATGCAGAGCTTGCTCTATTTCTGCTACACGTAAGCTTATTCTTGTTAATTTCTCTGAAATTGCCTACCCCACATTTAACTAGTATTACTTGGCCACTACTATTTTCTGGTTATTATTTTACTGAGAGCTGTTCAGTATTTCTCCAGCAACAGCATGCTGAAAATGCTAGGAGGATGTTACACTATTTTTGGCATTTGATGGAGTAGACAAAATGGTAAAGTCCTACCCATAATGCTGTATAAAACAACAACAATGAGGTGATACACATTATAGCGACTGTCTCTAAAAACACTTAAAATACTTTTAAATGCACAAGTGACTGATTCAACAAACAAAATGAACAGAAAGAGAAGTGCTCAAGCTAGTTCTCCCATGATTACACCAATTTTCAAATTTGAAGTAGGCCTTACAAGCAATCGGTTTACAACAAGTGGTTCTTGTTAACTGAAACAGCACAGCTGTGTTTCCCAGCACTGTTTCTCCTGCTGTTCAACTGACATCTTAAAGGGGCAAAAAAAAAAATATATATATATCAACATTTCTCCCCCTTACCTAGAGTGCTATCTATCCATCCTGGGCCTCGTTTCCCAATAGCGATCGATCTTAGAGCCCTACGAAGGTTTTCTAAATGCAATCTTAGGAACGTCCTTCATTCTTTACATGTGTCATCCCCAAACAGCACTTAGAGAGGGAATGTGCACACAGCTGTTAAATACATCTTAACTTCACGTGGCACTCTCCACTTGAATGGTGCTGAGAAGTTTGATGAATTGATTTTAGGCTATAGTCACCGATTTAATTGTAGGCCTATGCAATCCATGTGATGTAGTCAAAATACTAAACTACTAAGCATAAATGAAACATACAGTATAACACAATAGAAGCATAGTATATGCTTAGAATCATCATAGATCCTACATTATGAAAATATCACAGCTTCCAGACAACTGCTCACTCATTATCTACAATGTTAGATATATGTTAACAGGTGTAAGTTAGCGTGCTTTGATTGATGTGTCTATTGTTCAAGGCAGCCTCATCACAGACATAGTGGCAAGGTGGCCTGGGAGTACACACGACTCGTTCATGTTTGCCAACTCCTCCGTGGGTCAAGCCGCACAGAGAAACCCTGGTCACTGGCGTTTCCTTGGGGACAATGGGTACCCACTTCGGCCATACCTCCTCACCCCTGTGGCAAATCTCACAACTGCCAGTGAGTTGGCATTCAACGAGGCTCACCTGGTGGCCAGGAGGAGCATTGTGGAGTGCACTATGGGGAGATGGAAGTTAAGCTTCAGGAGTGTGCACAAGTCCAGTGGTGGTCTACACTTTTCTCCATCAAAGTGCTGTGCAGTCATCACTGTGACAGCTATGCTGCACAACAACGCTGTGCGGGCGAGGGCATCCTTACGTGACTGAGAGGAGGATGAGGAGGAGGAGGCTGGCAACAGATTGGCAGGCGTGAATCAGCCAAGAGATTCATACATGGCCAGTTTTGGGGCACGTCAACAAGTTATTGAACATTTCTTTTAGAACACCCCCAACCTTTTTTAGGGTTAGGGTTTTATGTTTCCCTTCTCCTGATCACCTCCAGTTGCATCAACCACCACAGCCACATGTTTATTTGATTGTTCTTCTAATTATTATATACAGTAATTATATAATATTATTATATGATACATTATAATTTATATATTTAGATTTAGATTTAGATTTAGAGAACATATTGTTCTTTCTTGTTGTCTTCATTTATTTAATTTATTATTTTTTTTTCTTTGTTATTTCTATGATTGTTGTTTGTTTTGTTACGTTATTGTATAATTAAAATATCACAATTCAAGTTCCATGAATCATCCCTTTTCTCATCACAAACAGTGGTCATCAGTGGTCATGATGACAGTAAATAATATAACATTAAAAGAACACACACAAAAAACAAACTCCAATAGTTTGCAATGACTCCTGCAGGTGCCATACTCCTAAGACACACATAGCACTTGTAGATCTACGATCATGTCTGAGAACGTCTTTAGTTACAATACTTTTGGGAAACACTCCACAAATGTAAGAAGCTTCATAAGATGGATTCAACAATCATCTTAGCCTTAAGATGCTTTCGAGAAATGAGGCCCAAATCGTTTCAATGTGATTCACCTAATTTTGGAGATATCTGCTGTAGCGATATATGCTGTCACTCCAATGCAATGGAGCTGAATGGCACTCGTCTTGTGGCGCTTAAAACAACAAAAAAATATACATTTGACAAACTCAAAAGCAATGTCTCTTTCCAGAAATCATGACCTGGTTACTCAAGATAATCAAAGAAAGAACATAATAATAAATGGGGGTGTATTTCGGTAGAAAATTGTTCCTGCATGAAACTGCTCACAACAAGGTCTGTGGCTTATCTTAAGTAACAGGGTTATGATTTCTGGAAAGAGACATTGCTTTTGAGTTTTTCATATGTATATTTTTGTTGTTTTAAGCGCCACAAGATGAGTGCCATTCAGCTCCACTGCATTGGAGTGACGGCAGATATCTCCAAAACTAGGCGAATCACACCAAAACGATCTGGATGGATAGATAGCACTCCGGGTAAGGGGGGAAATATGTATGGGAAATATGTGAAACCTTGTTTTAACCATAGAATTTAGGGCTGCTTACTAGATTAGTCAAGTAATCGGTCGGTTTTGTCTTAGTCGACCAACACTTTGTTAGTCGATTATTCATTTTTTAAAATATTTTTTCCATGTTGAATGAGCTATTTCTTGAAAAACTATAAGCACATCTCTGGTAAGCACTAGATTTAAACAGATCCTTCTGCATGATTGCATATGGGAAACTACATTTCAGAGATTTGGCGATAAAATCACCTAATCGATTAGTTGATAAAGAACTATAAATTAAGGGACAAAGGACAGGCCTAATATAATTAAATATGTGGGTTTTAACTGGAATTGTGACTGGGGGAGAGACAGTATGTATCACTTTTTGGGATGAACTGTTTTCAGAGGATTTTAGATATTTAAATGGGGGGATGAAATCACTGGAGGGGTCTTTTAAGTTGTTTTGGGGTTTCTATTCACGATTAAAATGTTACTCTATGGTTGAAAAGAATTCACCCGTACCACAAGTAAAAAACAAACAACAACAACAACAACAACAACTGTGACTAAGATTAAACAGTAACAGCCATTACAAGACATTCACACTATTTGTATGCCCTCTACTAAACCATATGCATATAGCTCTTCATAAGCCTTCTAATACAGTCACAAGAGTATAGTGCTTGTATGTGTTTGAGTAATTAGCCAATTTGTTTATTGTATTGTTTTACACACCCATTTGTCAGACTGGATTTGTGAGCTGGGATTGATAGATAATGAAACTATTGTCTTCCAATAAACTGGGCATTTCCTTCATATGAGAGATGGGTCCAACTCCACACCATTGTAGCATGCAGTCTGCTGGAGTTCAAGGAAATGTCAGCTCCCTTACACACTTGCTCCACTACAAACATTGCATTGTGTCACCGTCAGCATCACAGCAATATGCCATTGTATCTGCTCCACAGAAGAGGGGAAGAGTGTTTGTACATCTCATAAAGAAATAATGAACAGTCACTCGCAAAAAAATAAATAAATAAATAAAATACAAGCTATGTCAGTATCCCACTGAGCTGAAACAACACAGCAACAAACTACAGACAGACAGTAGGTTACAATTATATGATTTTTGGAGGTGTTTTTGTCACTTTTGAAAAAAATTACTGGCCCTGTTCAATTGAACAGCATTGCCTAAAGTATATGGATTGAAATTAATTCTATGATTTTACATGTGAGTCAATACACAAGAAAACAACCTAAATGTAATTAATTTCTCTCTATTTCAATGCACTGCATGAGGATGAATGCATAGAATTGAACCTCGGCAATTCTTGAGCTTGGACGCAGCGCAACAGAAACACAACATGGACAGTGAAGCACCTTTCAGTGCTTTCAAATGAAGCATTCCTTCAATGGGATGGCTGATGGGCGATGGCAATGCCTGATGCCCAATGGCTATATGGAGCAGGGCCGTTATACAGACTAATGTTCTCCTGAGTCTACTCTGGGTGATAAATCAGTTAAGAAGAAGACTGAAGAAGACCCCTATCACTGGTAGAGATGGTAAAAGAGGGAATCTAAGCACTACACAGTCTATTTTCATGGGGAATAATAGTATTTCTTATTTTGGTCTAGTTTGAGGAGACACAAAAGGAATCGAGTCAGTCATGCCAAACATATCAACCCAGAGGTCATGTTGAAATGTTATTGACAAGTCTAATTCTCAAGAGAGGAAACAATTTTTAGATTTAGCTCCATCCCTTCAAGCTCATTATTAAAACCATACTCTTTGAAAAATAACATCTGTTTAGGATTACTCACATTAGGGGAGACACTAAAAAAGCCGCAATGCAGTTTGCTGTGTCAAATCATCTGATTACAGCTCTTTAATTGAATCCTGATGGGCAGACAGCTCAAGACAGAAAACCATGTTTCATAAGTAATTAAAATAGACTTCTCAGCTCATATAAATCATTTACTCCTCTATTCTCTGCTTGAAGAGACGTTTCCTGCTGTAATTGTTTAGGATTGGTACCAATCAGATGGGGTTGGAGTCAGAGGTGCATTAGCGATGATCTATGTTGAACCTTCTTGGAATTACAAATCCACTCTCATATGTTATCTACCGAGTTCTGCAGCCGTGGGGTTGATACAGAGCCACTGGGAGCCATCTATATGTATAGGCTTATTACAATGGTGCCGTTTGAAAACACGATCTGTGATGATGAGCGACACAACCTCTACCTTAAAGTAGCATTGCAATAGCTCATGCGTGGGTCACAGTCCGTGTGTGCTTGATATAGAGGGATGTTCATGCCCTCTGTACCTTGTCTCTCTCTAATTAATGACGGTGATGTAACTTCTGGCTTCTGGGGACTTAGAAAGGTTATAGAGTGTATCTCTCTTTTTTCTATTTTTTTTCAAAGGGCTCATAGGTAATAATTCTTATCATCTGTAATTATAATTGTCCTGTGCTAATATTACATATGATCTATCTATCGAGAAAGAAATGAGTCTATTACTGTCCTACACATTGTCCAGTGTGATGCTACAATACAATTCAGTGAAGATAACGATTGAAGATGTACAGTATGTCATGAAATTATACCAAAAGGTATCCTAATACAGTATATTACCTACAATGTTCAGTCAAAGTAATAAGCTACAGAATAGTTCAATATTACTTTCTGTTGTCTTTCAGTGCTTTCACAGGCATGCTAAAAAGACTCTTGCCAACAAAGTATGTTGGTCTTCCATCAATCTACTATTGTCAAAGACACATTTGACTAAATTGTTTTCTCCTTAATTCATTAGATGTAATGTGTGTATTTTCATATGGAAAATGCTAAGCAGAGAGACAGAACTAATAGTTTTGTCATTACTTGAAAGGAGCTGGGAGGGGGGGAAACCAATTCATTTGACAATTATACACAGTAACTATGGAAAATCATTTAATAATTTATTAGTTATTTGTGAATAGTTAATCCAATAATTTCTTCATTATTTAATGTGTATGCATAAACAATTGGTTGAGCATTATGCATTGTTAATGAATGATGTTTAAAAACACTATACGGCCCTTCTAAACACTATATGGCCCTTTGTTGTAACGTTATTGACTGGTTTATGAAACATTTATAAACATTATTTGGCCCCAAACTGTTGAGTTGCAGCTGATGTTTATAGGCTAATCCTTTGTTTAATATTTTGAAATAGTCTATTATCCTAGCTTTGTGAAAGCTAATAGGTTAAGTTAAAATGCAAATTGCAAACCGTTAAAAACTTAAACCCTGCCTCCAGTAACATTATAAAATAAAGTTCCCCTCAAAATGTGATACACAATTATCGCCATCAATGACAACCTTGCAAGGATTTAGCAATTAGCAAATCCGAATGTCTGTTTCAATTGGCATGCATCTGTTCTCTCTCCCATTCTAACGTGTGGTTACACATGGTTTATTTTCAAGGTTGTGGAGCAGGCTTAGATGCAGTACCATGGAGCTGTGAAAGTTTAACTAAATCAAAGCATGGTGAGCTTGTAATAGATTGAAATAGGACCATGAAAATAACATTGGCAGCAGCATTTGGATAGAAGGTACTTCCTGTTAGACAATCTCAAATTTGATACGTGTAATAGATAACAAAACCTATGCCAAGAGGAATACCATGTTCCAAATGGAAATAAAGATAGACCGGACTATCAGAGTCAACAGTGTCCCTCTGCAAAGCCCCATGTATCTTTGTACTGTAAAATATGTCAATATCTTTTCAGAATTCTTTGAGAATAAGCATTGAAATTCTGCTTTGTATTAGGCCTAATGTTCTTATAGGGACAAATGTCTGCTATTGGGACTGGGCCAGCATGAGTGAAAATCCAAGCACCCATGTGCAAAATATGCAGCATTAAAATATGAAAAAATATGGCCACAATACACCAGATGCATGAAAACATACAGCATGCTCTTGGACAGAAGTTCATTCATTTCAAATGAGCAAATCCTGTTACCAATGCATGGTTGTGTTGCAGCTGCATTTGTGCTGCATTGCCGGTTGTTCGCATTGTAATATCTATCTATCTAAATGAGTTAGCTTACTGTGATGTTTTTGAAAGAGAAAATGAGGAAGGAAGGTCCAGGCATTTCAAATTGTAAATGCAGACGATGGGGTAAATTCCTGAGGTGCAGGCCTCATACCAAGACCCTTTCATGGAGAAGGGCCTGGTACCGGTATATGTAAACTTAACGGTAAGGGTATAGGCAAGGTGGGGGAAAGAAATGCAATTCATACAGTAAGGAGTGGTCCTTTTCAGTACACTGTTTGAAGCAACCAATCACACAATGCAAAAGGATGTTGCCTGTGTGCAACGTAACATGGACCAATCAGCATGAGCACAAGAAGAATTTCTCAAGTACATATGCTTTTCTTTTTTTTTGGATGACTTTCTATCCTCAAGTCCAAAGTACAAGACAGAGAAGTTTGACACAGGCATCTCATAAAGTAGGCCACATTAAAAAGCAATGTCTGTGCCTGGAAATTGATAGATAATTTAGAAAGGTGATTATAGAGGGTTGCCAGCTACATCATTCTTGGAGTACGCTTGGAGGACCAACATTCACTTGACATAACCTAAAATATAGGGCTGCAACGATCATTCATATTAATCGATTAATTTGATTATAGCATTTTATCGATAATGATTTCCATAATCTAATCGTTGCACTGCTGCGTCAGCATGGGCCATTAACTGCATTCTAGCCAGGTTTTCACATTCAGCTGGCTTGCGAGGCAGTGCATTCTACACATATAGCACAAGTGGCGACACTCACAGACACACTCTTTCAGCATGTCATTTTAGCTTACCAAGAAAGGCCTTCTTCGTTGTGTCAGTGTGTATGGCAATGTTACCGATGGTCATTTTTATTCCTCCGGTTTGCTGGGATGCGCTCACCGTAGCAGTTGGCCCGTGTGTATTTCTCTATCTTATTGTCATTTTCCAGAAGAATGATAGTTTTCTTCTCCAAAGAAACTGCATCGCTGCTCCCCTGTCCATGCATTGCTGTTTCCTGCTGTTGTGTGGACCTCTGCAAATAGTTTTCAGTGATGTAAATGCTCAACCAGTCATATCTGGTTGTGGCAATTTCCTAACTGATTTGAAGGGTATATCATTAGGATTTTTATAATATACATGCAAATGAAAAATACATTTCTATTGGCATACAACAGTTTGTGTATCCCAAATATGATGTTGTTTTGAACTACTTAGAATTGGTATCTGTCCATATTCCTGAAACATAAACATTTTACTGTGGAACACCCATAAGGGCCAATCACTTTCACAACAAACTCCCTACCCTGAAATTACGAATAAATGGCTTGTGAAGTTTATGAAGTAGGGGTGTAATGTTCTCAATACAGAATTGAAAATTGTGTAAAAAATTACATTCAATAGTGTATCAATATTTAAAATTGTTCTCCTTCTCTTGTTCTCTTCTCTAGGTCTCTCATTTGTTTATCTCAGTTTAACTGGTGGTATGGTATGGCTACTGCTATTAGCATAATGTTTAAGACTCATTTTCTTTGTTTAACACTTTGAAATAAACTTTGAATTTTTCTGAAGCAAGCCAAGCTGTGTAATATGTATAATCTATAATTAGAGATCTGTTGTATGAATACATTTTAACTAATAAAGAATCAAAAATCAAATCAAATCGTGACCTCAAAATCGAACTTCATATTGAATCTGAAAATGTGTGTATCGTTACACCTCTGTCATGAAGGATTAACAATTATGAATGGCTGCATCAAAGCACTTTGCAATGGAATGACTGCATTAAGTACAGTAATGTGTTCTAGTCACAACTACCTGAGGTACAGAACTTTCACCTGACATTGACCGGGCAATACACCACCTTTTGGCATGTCGTCTATTGATATTTATGATGTGATATTAACAATGTTGCTACTGGGCTATTTTTGTTGTTGTTGTCTCCCTTGCCTGCTGTATTCATTAATTAATTAATTAAGCAATGTTTGATACTGGACACTCACACAAGACATGTTGTCCATTTATGCTGAAATCCATCAAGTCTGCATGAGAAATATTCTACAGCTCAACAGGGCACTGGCTGTGGTGTATGACTATAATAACTAGAGTCAAGTTAGCTTGAGGAATGTGGTTTACCTCACCACCTTAACCCCCCACCCTCACAGTCCCCCCATAGTCTTAGTGCAACATGCTGTTAAATAGGTTATTTCAGCTGTGGTCAGAGAGACACAGATTACACTTAGCACTGTTAACCCAGGGTTCACAGCTATTTGTCACAATGGATACTGTGCATGTATCTATGTTTCAGTAAGGTTCCCTTTCTTTTTCCACCCTGTTTTGTGCTCTGTTGAGAGCGAGAATATTTGTCACTGATCTTGCAGATACTCCTGGAAGAGACCGGTTATTTGCGTGTACAACTACAAGAGGAAAAAGCCTCCGGATATGAGGGTTTAATATTTGGTTTTTATTCCATCCATAAACATTTGACACGTTCCTCTGTAAGCTCTCCCTTTGGCAACATGGATTACACAAGTTAATCTGTACATCTCCAAAACATTATCCCTGCATTTGTGCTGTGTGTTTACGACGAATTCACTTGCAGTGTCGGACTACCTCTGCCGGGGAGATTAAGAATGTGTACAGTGGTTTATTGGAAGTGCTTAAACAAGCTGCTGAAAGGCCTCTAGGGTCTATACCGAGATCCATTCCAGGATTACACTCATATCTCCACCCCATCTTTAGTATTGTAAGCCAGTGAGCTGTTCAATGACTTGGGACAGCCATTTCACAGCTGAGGTGTTGTCTGTCCCTCTTCCAAAGGATAAAG
The DNA here is from genome assembly GCA_900302295.1 of Parasudis fraserbrunneri. Classification (NCBI taxonomy): domain Eukaryota; kingdom Metazoa; phylum Chordata; class Actinopteri; order Aulopiformes; family Chlorophthalmidae; genus Parasudis; species Parasudis fraserbrunneri. The sequence goes on from OMKL01044800.1 coordinate 16,655, forward strand.
AGTAACTTTGTATTGGTTTGGCACTGTTTGTCGCCAACGCTGAACATCAATAATAAACAGGGTCGAGGGTCCAGCTAGAGCTTTCTGTGAAATGAATGGAGATGTTGGTTGGAATTTGTGGTTGTAGCTTACTTTGGGAGCAGTGAAAGTGGATTGCGCACACCATGCTTTGATCCTGAGAATCATCAAATATGCATGATGCTAGAAACTAGATAGAAAGAAGCTCTGTTAGTGTTATGTGAAGCCTGTCCAGCATAGAGAGAGACCTTAAGTGGAGTGGTCGGGTGGTAGCCATTTTTCTCTTCAGTTTTCTATTTTGACAGTGCTGTTAACCCACTTGCTCTCATCTTGTGGTGCAAGGGTGCTTCTCTTAGACTATAGAGCATCCTCTCTCTTGTTCCTTCAGTCTTTTGTACGTATGGAACATCGGCAAGAGATTCCTTGAGAACCTTTGAGATTAGTACAGTACAATGGTGTGAGATTTTGTACAAATCCATTGCGTCATGTCAGCTCCTCCTGTACAGCATATCAATGGAGTAAATTATTTGGTGCTTATGTCAGTGATCCTCCACTACCCACACCAATCCACAGCATAGAAAGCCTAGGTTTACAGCCAGTGTGTTTGGTCTATATACAGTCAAAGGAATAAGACCACTGTCTAAAAACAAACAATCATTTTACGTTGTAGCTGCCTCACTGTATCCACCTCTTGAAACAACAGAGCATTCTGTAAAAATAATTTGTCAGGCATCAGAACACATATATGGTGTAATGCAGGTAAACACACTCGCCATCCTTACATAAGAGAATCTATTCTGTGCCCCCTCATCTGCAATAGTAAATACAACTGTCACTCAGTACATTTGGGTCTGATGTAACTACAGCAGCTGGTGAAGAGCTATTAGGCTTGTGTCAAAATGAAAGTACGCTTAAAGCATTCTGGACTGATCATAGCTGACATTCAATAATGGTGAGTAAAAAGAATATTTGCTATAAAAATGTTGTTTTTTTTAAATAAAAATAGCAAAAGAAATATAGGCTTTTATGGACACATGATTTCAGAGGTAAATATTTGTATAAATGATAGCTGTTCACATGCCAGGTGCACCATTTTAGATTTTTTATTTATTTATTTTTAGCTCACTGTCTGAATTGAGCAATCTCCGCCAGCTAAAGCACAATTTGGATTAGCAAAAGCTCCACTGATAGGTCAGCTTAGCCCTTAATGGAGCAGCTTAGGCCTTGTCTACATGATTATAACATTCTTAGCAGCCTATTTCCTTGTGGCCAGATGTTGCAGAATTAATATCACTGCCTCTCCCTATAAATCTGATACCAATTCATTCGTTTTATGACAGGAATAAAATGGTGCGCCACTTCTCTGTAAATCTTCTAATCATAAAACTGATATATTTTGACTGGAAACATATAATATTGTATATGTATATAAATATATGTATATTTTCAGTAATCATCAGTATTATTTTGTCATGGGTTAATTTGGGCCACATTTCAACTCACAATAAATGTCAAAACCTAAATCCCATAATTTCAAAGTACACTTCATTTGGATGTTGAATTGGATAATAAGGTCTGTTCTAAGTATTCACTGAAATACTTAAGAAACACTGCCATTACGTAATATTTAGACACTGCTACTTTCTCCACCTGCTGACATATAAAGAATGGCTATTACCAAAGTAATATTTAGCAAGTCAATTGCTTTGCATATTATAGCCATGTAAATTGAGCCTCTTATTATTTGACCTTTTCAAACTATGTTGCAATACATGTAACTGAGTGCCGTAAAAAATAACTATAGTACAGTATGTGAAAATCCTTTCCATGACAACCCATAGTCAACACTCCATGCCATCATAATGTGATGCTGCACTGTTGTTCAAAGCTCCCTCCAGACTCTTCCAGCTGCTCTAATAGAGGACATTGATTTACTAAGTGAATTATCTCCTTGCACACTTCACAGGCATTTGCCCTACTGTGTGTGTGTGAGTGTGTGTGTGTGTGTGTGTGTGTGTGTGTGTGTGTGTGTGTGTGTGTGTGTGTGTGTGTGGGTGTGCATGTGTGTCCACCTGCTACAGTATAGAAGCTGTTAAGGTGCTATGACACCGCCTGGACACACACACTCACACACTAATGTTTTCATGTGTTGTGGGGACATCTCATAGACTTACATTAATTCCCTAAACCATAACCCAACCATAACCTACCCTAACCATAACCCAACCATAACCTACCCTAACCATAACCCAACTATAACCTACCCTAACCATAACCCAACCATAACCTACCCTAACCATAACCTACCCTAACCATAACCTACCCTAACTATAACCTACCCTAACCATAACCCAACCATAACCTACCCTAACCATAACCTACCCTAACTATAACCTACCCTAACCATAACCCAA
>OMKL01044810.1:6390-17219 GCA_900302295.1 Parasudis fraserbrunneri
CCCATTCAGACTCATTTTTTTTTAAGGTCAAATCTTGTTTTAATAAAGAATATAAGTATAGCCTATCTGACCTGAATGTAGGCTACCAGTAATACTAACACATTGAATAAAACAAGGTTGTCCTGTTTACATAGGATAAAAATGCAAAACAAAAAACTATTTATCTGAGTTATTTAAATAAAATGAACACATCTCAAAGTGAAAAATAGAACCATAGGTTATATTTCAAGTAGACTGCCTCATTGATTACCATGATCTTAGAATTATAACTCCTCAGTCCTGACCTTGGTAAACTTTCTACTTTCAACCCTCTGAAACCTACTGATTAGCCAGTGGATCATCCGACATTATCATCACTGTCTTTTGAAGGCCGTACCAGGCTCAGTTTTTAAGCTAGCGTGAAGCCACTGATATCATAGGAATTCACTGGTACCAAACATGTCATGCAAGCTTATCGGGAAAGGGGCTAAATATCACTCCAAAGTTGCAGTTTCTTTATTGCAACACCTCCCATCTCTAGAGTGCAAATATAAGACATAACCACTTTTTCAGGGTCTGTCTTATGTTGGGGTCTCTACACTGTCTTATGTTGGGGATAGGGATGCAAAGGGTTGAAAACTTTCCAGTAAATTTCCAGAAACTTTCTGGAAATTTTCCATGGGAAGTAAAGCTCAGGAATTTTTAAATTAAAAATATCCCCATTTCATGGAAATTCAGTTGAATTGCACAATTGCAAGCCCCCACAAATATATTGTGGAGATTGGTTAAATGTGCATTAATTATTGCGATCGCAAGATTGCAAAATCCTGGAGGGACTGGGTAAAGGATTTGGATACCTTTTCCTCCATTGGTGGCCTGGGTCTTCAAGCAAAGTTCTGGCTATTTATTTGGCATGTAATGATCTGTAACGAACAGTTGGCATCAAAGTATAGTGCCACTGAGTGTGGTCTGTTGTTGGTGGTGGCCCTATTGTGCTCTTCCTGTAAAGACTGAGGTGGCTGGGGGTGGGGTCCACTGGACACATTGGCCACATGGAGCTTGGTCAAACAGCACTGACCCTGTGCAGTATAGCAATAACACTGTGCAGCTGAAAGGACTGAACCTGTCACCAGTCAAAGGTCATCAGTCTCTACAGTGTGGTGCTCTCTCTCTCTCTCTCTCTCTCTCTCTCTCTCTCTCACACACACATGCATGCACGCACGCACGCACACACACACACACACACACACACACACACACACACACACACATAGGGCAACTAGTCACCAACTAAAGGAGTGGTATGACTAAATAATAATAATATTTGCATATAATAATTCAAATTTTGCCAGTATTGGTGTTAACTCAGCAGGGGGAGAGACCCAGAAAAATTATATCAACAAAATGACCCATATTTGCTCCACATGGAACCAAATCTAGCTATTAGTTAATTTCCACTTACATCAAAGTGGCTCCCCAAAGTTCTTCACTTAACAGAATCTCCACTGGACCATGATAACTGTTTAAAGGGGAACACCACCCAAGTCGAGACCATTATTTCCATGGCCTAGGAAAGTTCAATCAATACGTGAACATGACCCACTCTCTCCCAAAGCCACAAACCAGAGTTAAAGTCTGGCCACTGACAATGAATGGGGCCCCACCGAATGTTTGTTTTCTTTTTTTAGTAGCAGTGCTATTCGTTCTGAAAGAGGAAATATACTCATACATTCAGAACATTCCCCTGGGTGCTCTCTGTGTCATGTTTACCATCTCTCCCAATTCATTGTCTGTGGAGCAGCTTGAGACTTTATACCTGATGACATCACACATTTGAGATTCAGGACTCTAGTTTTCGGATTTGGGAGAGAGTTGCTCATTTTGGACCGTCTAAGACCATAGGAATAACATGTTTGAGTTCTGAAAATGGGCGAAGTTCTCCTTTAATTCATGCAGAATCATATGTTGCCATGGGACTTGGAAAAGACCACACTCAGACCACACTAACTGGACAGAGTAGCCTACTCTCTGGCATCTCAGGTAGGTGTAGTTCACTTGGAAACTTGCTCATTAAAGAGTAACTAAACCCATGGTCATTTTGGTGCCATAGTGGTTGAAAATCTTCACCTTGCTGCACACTCTGCCCCGCCCAATCTGTGATGTCAGAGTCCCTCTTTGGAGGTACCATCAGAGACATTCTATATTATGAAGAGATGGAGCACAGCACTATGGTGGCAACAATAGTATAGCCCCCCCGTATAACCCTTGGACCCCCTGAAAGAAACAATAATCCATAGTTTATCTATAGTACTGTGTCATTAACGATTACCTTTAACAAAAAAGAGAGCCCCCCCCCCCAAATTACTTGATATAGTATGCACACTGCATTGCAAGTTGCGTTGGTATGTAGCCTACTCCCACTGTTGGAATCACATCAGCATCTCCAAATTAGCAGACTTAGTGCAGTATCTCTGTACTTCAGTTTTCTCAAACAGGAAATTATGAAATTAATTTTTTAGATGAGCATAAATCTCCAGATGAAACAGACTACTCTTGGACTCATGGTGAGATTATGACAAGCTTCTGTAGCTTATGAGATCACACAAAAAACAACACGGGGTAGTTGGCATAACTATTTATTCTGCAAGCTTAGCATGACTAAGTCCAATGCAGGTCTGATGCTTCTGAAGTACTATTTAGGCCAAGGCTAGCCTGACACGTCAGACCCATGGAACGTACGCAAGCTAGCTCTCCATTGGGTCTGAAAGTGGCACACTGAGAAATAAACAAATAGCTTGCCGGCGGAAATGGTTGTCAGTAAAGTCAATTTGACTCACCATGGCGATGTGTTGGTGTCTTGTTTCTCATGCCGCGATGAATTTGCTGTGATTACATTAAAAAACACACAAAAAGTCAATTTCTTCATTTATCTGTGTTACCAAGGCAACAGGCTGTTGGTGTATCATCAGACATGGGCTTTTATATTAAAGTTTAGAATAGCCGACATGCACGAGCTATGCAGGGAGATCTGTTGTTAGTACAGAAAGGGACATAACATTTTCTTTTTCTTGTACTTTATTGTAATCACAGCACCAGGAATTCATTGCGACATGAGAGATAAGACACCAACACATCACACAAGTCAAATTGACTTTACTGACGCCCATTTTCACTTGCAAGCTATTTGTTTATTTCTCAATGTGCCACTTTCAGACCCAATGATGAGTTCCATGGGTCTGACGTGTCAGGCTAGGCCTAGGCCTATATCAAAAAGCAGAATATGTGTAAGGTTACAGCCCTTACAAAAGAGTATGACGTTATTTCCAAACAAGCATGAAACCGTCCAGACCCATGGCGCAACAACATGTAGCAGGTGCTGCCAGACGGTGGCATCAATGTGAGAATAGGTGGTTAACATTACACTTGCTAGCCAATAGCAGGGCAACGAACTGACAAGACAGCTAATGCTGATAGCTGCTACTCATGCATGCCGGATATCATCCCTACATTGCGTCAGTTATTATTGGAAGCATTCATTAAACTGATCCCTCCTGCAAGCATTAAAAGCAGTTCTACTGTGTTGAGAGGCAGCTAATGCTAGCTGTGTAGCCATTTAGCTTTCCAATGGCTCTGTGCCCTGGCCATAAAGAGAGGCCAAGTCCCTTTCCGCTCTCCCCCATAGGATCCTATTTCGGAAAGAATATGTACGGTAGTCCGTTTGAATTGTGCCATGAATTACACATAGAATGTTTGTCAGTTTAAAAGATAATTTTGCAAGTCAAGAAAGTCGCAGTTTGTTGTAAAACTGTTGAAGTGAGAATATGTAATTAGAAAGACTTACGCAAACTGTGGCTTTCTTGACTGACATCATATGTGTAATTCATGGCACAATTCAAACGGGATAAAAAAAAATATTGACTACCGTAGGCCTACATATTTCTTCCGAAATAGGGTACCATGGGGGAAAGCAGAAGGGGATGGACTTTGCCTCTCTATAGTGAGCTCTGAAGATCCGAAATGATCCAAACTATCAGCCTTGATGCAGAAAATATTTTTGCTTTTTTGACTCTGCTATGATAATGCCATTTGCCCCATGTGTAATAAGTTATGGCAAAACCCAAAACCTGACAATAATAAGTTAGGTATCACGCTATCTAGTTTGGGTTGGCGAAAGTAAACGATAAAGCTGTGGTTCGCAAAACAAGGAGCAACACGGCCGTGAGCAGGGCTTTTAGACCCTCAGATCAGCTGGGGATGTAATTTAGTGTTGTGAATATTTTGCAAGTGAAAGCGGGATAATGTGGATAATGCTGTTCGAGGTGATGATTTTGGGAGATGCAAAGACAGGTGTCAGTAAAAACACCAACATGACCTGTGCATGCATCCTACAAAATGTCCCACAAAACGTCCCTCACAAAACATCCATGTATGAGTGACCACAATTTGCCACTTACATCCCAAAAAGTATGATGGTATTTCCATCATTTTCTGGTCACAACCATGGAAATACCATGATTTTAGCATTGGTATCATGGTTTAAATTGGATTATTCCATGGTATTATTTAAGTGCAAAAGTTGTACCATGGTGATGCATGAATGTATTTAAACTGTTTGCTAACAGTCAGGACTGGAAGCTTTGCTGTCCCCGCCACCTCCAGTAGTTCCATAAACATGAGAGAAATGAGCTATGGCTGAGTGTGGGTCAGGGCAGGGCTTCCCCAAACTGTCCGCAGGACATCAGTCATTAAATCTAGCAGACCTAAACTTAAATACACAGCAACAAAACTCACCTTGTTCTCCACAGTCAAGCAGCCGAAACCAGAGGGAAACAGGTCCTGTGTTAACACTGCTACATGTCACACCTGGCTCGGGAGACCAGCTTGTTCAAAAAAATGATATTGTTCACTTGTAAACATCCAACAAGATTTTACAGATCCCAAGAATGTGAAGTTTGAAGACTAATCGTTGGTGTTGTAAAACTAGCCTGTCATATAAACATCCTGCATGACTATAACTGAGATCTAAGGGTCACTGATTTGCTTGAGGTGTGCCTCGAAGATGCATAATTTCTCTGTTGCCCTGGTGCTGCCTCCATATACATACCAAAACGGTTAAACATACTGTATGACACACTGCACATTACAGTGCACATGCTGTGTTGCCTTTGTAATAATGCTGTAGTAAAAGAAACATTTACAGAATTCCTTTGTTACTGCATTGTAATCCAGGTGAAGGTCACTGAGGAGAGAAAAAAGTAGGTCAAACATGCTTCCTACACAATCCACATTGACAGTTACGCACATTACTGCACGCAGTCTTCTGAAACCTGAACTCTACCACTGACAACTTGCCCCTGAACACTGAGCTATGTGTTTACTATGAAATCCCCAGGCCTCTCCAGTATTACCACCCTCCGTCCTCAAAAGATGACAGACCGTCAGGTTCAGCGCTGGGAATTTCGTCACATATAATATTCATATGGAACAGCTGCCATTGCCTTTCATCTCACCATCAGATTACACATCAGTATCTTCTCAAGTGCAACAATCCTCTTTACATGGCACAGGGCTCTATTTGCTGTTCTGTCCTGCCTCTCTGGCATGGTTCCCAACGCTGAACAGCACTTGTTAAAACCCTGGTACATGGTGACCATGTTCTCTTGGATTCTTTCCAAGTGATGTCAAGAAGTCTGTCTTGTAAAAGATGTCTGGATATCATAACATAAGACTTTAAGAACCATGACAAAAGACTAATGCAGCCTTGATCTTTAAATGACACGGTACAAGGTATAATGTCAAACATGGTACATGTAGATAACGTCTGGGTTTCTTCAAATAGCTGTCAAGATATAGGTTACACTGCACTGTGTAAGAGGGTGATATCATCTGCATCAATGGAATTCAAAGTGAATAAAGGATGGATGCGTTTAGGTGGCTAAATCTCCTACATGTTGTTTGGAACTTCAGTAACCCTCGTGATTATATCAATAAATCATTTGGACAGGAATAACAGTTGAATGGTTTTCAGATGAGGCCACACAGGCGGCTTATACGTTCAACATCAGACTAATAAAGTCTGAATGAAATTTCGCTCCTCTGAATTCTCACACGTTCCACATTTACTGGTCTCATTTGGTGGTTTTGTAACAGTCAGGGTGAGTTTGACGAAATCCTGAGCCAGCCCCATTCTTTCCATTCGGATCATAAAACCAAACCGCTTTTCAAACAGAACAGTCGTTGTAGGTCGAGCCACCAGGCACTGAATGCAGTCCACCACACGGGCCATGGAATAATTAACCAGACCCTTTACACCACACCACTGAGATAAATATTTTGATGAATTTGTAAAATCTAAATCAGATACAAATCCTCTCTGTAGAGATCCTATAGTTCCCTACATGAGCAACTAGACTGATGTTCTAATACAGAAACAATTTGCAGAGAAAAGCAAATGTCACTGTCATAACAGACCTGTCATTCAAACGTACACACAAAACAGAAAGCAATAGTGCGTAGCAGGCCAGGGGTGACGAGGTCACTATAGGTTACCAGGGGAACATCCATCATGGCTGGGCAGACAGGGAGACACTCTGGCCTTGTACAGGAGTGTGTTTATACAGAAGTGGCCGTGGTGGTCTCACACAGTAGGGCGCTACCATCAGGTACACACTACGACAGCCAAACCACAACCTCGTCAATTCTATTTCTGTCCTTGAGTTGTTATGGATCGCATATGAAGGTGTATACCAAATTATTAGAAAGGCCAAAAAATTTGATACATACATTTTACAAGGATAACTTGTTTTTCGTAGCCTAATGTTACAGACTTTTCCCCAGCAAGACCCCTAGAAGGTGAATGGAGTATTACATCACTTTTAACTTAGGTTGGAATCTATGGAACATTAAAAGCCAGTTAACAAATCTTCACATTGCCATGGTGGGGATGATGATGATGATGATGATGATGATGATGATGATGATGATGATGATGATGATGATGATAATGATGATGATGAAAAAAAGGCTTTTTTGATATTAAAACAAATACGCCATCTCTGATCTGGGACTCAGAAGATTTTATTGACTTCCTTGTTGCAGAATGTTTGTTTGTCTTCCCATGCTCTGTGGTCATGTGCTTAATACCTCATGTCGCCTCAGTGTGTCCTACAACAAAGAAAGGGGATCAGAAAGGAAGAAAAAGACGACTGAAGATGAAATCTCAAATTCAGCACATTAATTAAATTTTTTTTTTTTTTTTTTTTTTTAAACATCAGTTACGTGATTGTCAGGAGATTATTGTGGACTAGTAAAGTTTGAATCATGGCTATATGACTGCACAAGTATGGTGCATTTTGAGGGATATTTTATGATATACATTCATACGGTCATCATGCAAACATTACTCAGTCAGCACAATGTGTTTCATTTCGAGATCACTGACCCAAGACTCTTTGAAAGCCTGTGACATGTCTGTGACAAGCTGTGAATGAACTGTCTGCCCCCTTCCTTTTTCTGGTTGTGCTGTGTGTCCCGTCCTGAATGTTCCACTTCTGATCATTACATCCTAAAGCTGCCTGCACATGACCAGCATTCTGCCCCTTGCTCACCGTCAGGTGGAGCGCAGGTATCCAGTTGTTCGTCATCACGGAGGTGATGGTGCCTTTAGAAAGTCACTTTCACCATTTAAAAAACGACGTGTTATGGATCTACGGATGGCTATGTAATGACAAAACCTCAACTGAGATTTTTTATGGAATCCTACTGCTTGATGGGTTAGCTTATAGAATAATATTGAAGAAGAAAAAAGCTGTATAGACGTACAGCAGTTTGTGATTACAGCACATGGAACAAATGTCATTATTATTGGAGATGTGCAGAAGTCGATGTTGTTTAGAGCTTGAACATCAGAAAGGTTTTATTTATTTATGAAATTTGGCATTTTCCAGGAACACATTCACTTCAATCCATTCAATAATGACCGCAGTATTGACTTAATAAACAGGAAGGTAAGTTAATTAGCTAACAGAAGCACATAGGTGATTGTTAGGTTGGGTTAGGTTTGATTTTTGAATATGTTCTCTCCAGCACTTTTCCTCCTCGTGTTCCCAGAGGAGTTGGATAATAACCACACAACGTTCTGAACATGCTCATTCATTCACTCAGTCCCACCTGTGAAACATTTCGAATATCAGCCCACTTTCCGTGATCTCTCCCATGTGGCGCTAGCGGCTTTAAAATGCATTGATTGGTTACCATTTTCAATATAGGAGTAACATTTTTCTCTGACATTTTTATGGGACTTTGTTCCTGCACCTGCTGGGGATTAGGGGTGGAAAGAGAACTAATCACTATAGCAACACCATGACTTTGGAATAGGACCAAAGAGTCAATCAAACACTCTGCGTTCAGAACCTTCTGCCCAGCCACAGAATGAGAGGTTCCTTCACCAGTAAGCCACAAAACTTAACCGCAGAAGAGAGCAGTGAACGGAGGAAGAAGGGAAGAAGGGAAGAAGGGAAGCAAGAATATACTATACCTGTAGGAGACAAGTTTCCCAACACAACATGTGGGAATGTTGTGTTGGGAATGGCGATGCTTAATCGCGTTTACTTTGATCAAAGATGCCCTCAAGAGAGCTTGTAAAATGTGTGACCAAAAGTCTGACCTGAGTTTTACTGTTATGAAATAAATTTGTCCTGCTGTTTTTTGGTTCCATATCTCCTGCCAGGAAGTTTTTGCCACAAAGCCAGCTGTTATTCACACTGTAGCATCAGCAGTATAATGTAAATACCTGGATAGTTTCACTAGGAAAGTTCCAGCAGGAGAAGGCTTCTTTCATGGAAGGAACCAATAATCGCCTTCTTTCAACGAACAAATTATACCTGGTCTGAACTGAGTGTTCATAATACACATTTGAAAAATGTCTAAGCCAAAGGTAAACTGGATACACTGAAAACTTGACCATTTTTAATTGTACAAGACAGAAGACAATGCATCATATACATCAAAATGAGGTTCTGCTATGTACAGGACCCATTGAAAAAGTGTGTGACTGAAGTTAGAAGTTCAATGGGTTTATTTACCATAGTCTACGTTTGCTTGCTGATTGTTCTCACTTTTATAGATTACTAATATGTTCCATAGATGCCCCAGCCAAAAACAGAACTTCTAAATAGCTTTTCCAATTCCAATGTATAAGCTCAAGATATTGACACAAACATTGTCAGGCTGTGAGAAGCATATGGTTACATAACCTTCTGGATTTAATTATCATAAGACATGGTAACATGCTGTGGGCTGACCAATCAGATGCAACATTTTAATGGTGTTGTAGCTCAATGGGTAGCATGGCTCTAACACTGCTAGGGTTAGGGGTTTGATTCTTTCTGGGGCCACCCATGCTAACATATATGCACTCATGGTACTGTAAGACGCTTTGGATAAAAGTGTGTACCAAAAATCTTTTTTTGACAGATCACTAACTTATTGACTGACTGCCATTAAGCCAATGATGACTATTAACTAACCAATACATTGCCCTGTTTGTGCAGCACATTTAATTTCAGTAGGAACAGTGGTGAAATTTGAGGATCAAGACATCACTTATAACATTAGCTATTCTGTACTGCCCTTTGACACAATCCTGCTGTGAATTCGTTGTCCTCGCCGCATGGAAGACTATTATGTCTACTGAATAAACAATCAAAGTAGAAACAGGAAACCCTTTAAGACATTATTAACTGGAAAAAGGGCTGTCTGGCTTATTGAAAATAGGAAAACAACCCAGAAACAATAGACAGCCCAGCCAAGTAAAGACTATCACTGCCAATTCTCCTCATGATTAATTTTCTGAGCTTCGGCACTAACACATACTGTATACGTTCCCCTTGTCTCAGCAACATGCTGCAAATTCTTATAACAATTTCCAACGTTGTTTCATCTATAACCAACAACAAACAGGTATAAAACTTTTTGAGGGACGCTTAAAGTATGAATGTGATTGAGTAAATTGTTTAGGGATGCACAATATATCTGCCATTATATCAGCAACAGCCGATGATAATGATTTTTCTGTTTGTCTCCATCAGTCCGATGAGCAGAACTGGGTGGATGTGAACAAAGAAGATTATTTCCCTGTCAACTGCATCGTTTTTTTTGTTTGTTTGTTTTTGGCTATATGGGTTTTGTTTGGATGCTTGCATGTGCACTACAGCATAGACTGCAGAAACAGAAATAAAGACAGAGAGAAAGAGGATTATTTTCCATTTTACAGTGTTTTCATCACTTTCATCTACAAAATTGTATTACCATAGGAACTTTTTTTTTTCTTAATGCAGACCAAATCATTTCAATATCGGTTATCGGATATAACAGAAAATATATCATCGGTTATCTGTATCGGCCAAAATGTTCATATCGTTGCATCCCTAGTTTTAAAACATCCTCAGCTGAATGCAGTCCATGGGAGTTCTGCCCTAAACAGAGCTACAGCCTCTCTCACACCAGACACACCGTATCTCTACAGGCTATAATCTGGAGTCAACTGACCCTCACCCAAGCTTGGTCTGGTCTGGGCCGAACACCTGGAGCTGTTTCCTATCTGATCTCTGTTTCCCTCTCAGGGGACAGACTGTCAGGCATGCCTAATTAGGCTGGGTTGTGACATCACCACTCTGCCACAGCCACCAGCCTTATAGCCAGAAATAGTGATGGTGAAGCAGAGGACAGAGGGGGCAGGGGCTTGGAAATTGGAGTAAGTGTGTGTGTGTGTGTGTGTGTGTGTGTGTGTGTGTGTTTAGGGTTTGTGCCAGATAAGTAAGTGTCTGTATGTTTTCAAGAAAGTTGGTGCA
>OMKL01044813.1:34274-44274 GCA_900302295.1 Parasudis fraserbrunneri
TAAAACAACATTTTAATAAAGATTAATATCTATCTATCTATCTATCTATCTATCTATCTATCTATCTATCTATCTGTCTGTCTGTCTGTCTGTCTGTCTGTCTGTCTGTCTGTCTGTCTGTGTCTGTCTGTCTGTCTGTCTGTCTGTCTGTCTCTGTCTGTCTGTCTGTCTGTCTGTCTGTCTGTCCGTCCGTCCGTCCGTCCGTCCGTCCGTCCGTCCATCCATCTATCTACTGTAATACTCACTAGAGAGATTCACAGCGGTGTAGAATTGGGCCCAGTCTATTGAGCCCTCTGTTCCCAATGTTGGAATAGCCTAAGTTGAGCTCCTCTAACTTATGCGGAGAGAACTGCAGCACATAATATATAGCTGCACAGTCCACAACACTCAGTTTCATTTTGAACAGGTTCAGTTTCTTGATCTCTGGTGCTGCGATGCTGGTGGCCTCCTTCATGTGTAGCTCCAATAGGCAGTGGAGAAGGTTCAGTGCTGTCTGGTTTTCCAGGCTCCTGCCCTTAAACTGGGCCTGGAACCACAAACCTAGCTTGGCAGGGAGGCCCTCTCCTTGCTCCATGGGGGTAAGAACCAGCCCATCCAAATGACCTGCCAGCCTTGTTCGGAGAAGTCCCATAAAGAAACGTGTGAACATCTGCAGGCTTTGCTGGCTGGCTGGCTGCTTCTCCATGTTCAGGTCTTTGTTTAGTAATAGCAGTGAGGCAGAGGAGGGTGGTGAGAGTTCTCCAAAGCACCAGAAGTCCAAAGCCTGGATTATATCCCCCTGGCTGGAGAGGTTGATCACACAGTACAGGGCAGCCAGATGCTCCTGAACAGTCAAGTGGAAGAAGGAATACATCTCCACTGTCTGTTCTTTCAGAGGCTGAAGAATCTGACTGAGAAATGTGCTCTGAATGTCAGCAGGCGTAACGCCATAGTTCTCCAAGTCTGCGCTGTCGAACATGATCTTTCTCTTTAGAAGGTTTTCATAAGCCAGCTTGCCAAGGTTGGTCAGATGCTGTCTTACTAGAGATAGAACATAATTTCTAGACATGCTCCTGTCTGCCCTCCCCTTCAGTGCATGGTGTTTGACTGCTGTAAACAGGTAGCAGAAGTAAACCTCACTCACTGTTCTGGGTGGGTTTAGCTCCAGAGACTTTGAGTCATCATCGTCTGGATTCCCTGCTGAGAAGAACTCAGCCATAGCCGTACAGATGATGTAGCAGTAGAGAGGGATAAAGGACAGGACAAAAAGGTTATCATTGCTGAGGATGTAATCGTACACTTTTTTAGCTACTTTCATGTCATTGTAGAACTTGGAAGTGTACTCCTTCACCTGGTCCTCCTCGAAGCCCAGCACCACACAGCATCTCTGGAAGAAACGCTTGGGGGCCTCAGTAGATGGTCTAGTCGTGAGAATGACTGAAGACTCTGGAAGAAGGCTCCCTTTGATCAAGGCCACCATCAGCTCTGACACCGGCACCTTTGAGTCCACACCAATGTCCCTGTTGGGAGCATTCCAGTCCAGGTGGAATTTGAACTCGTCCAGGCCATCCAAGATGAAGAGCAAAGAGCTCGGCAAAACAAAGAGTTCAGGCAGGACTGTCTTTAGGTACAGGGAGCGTTCTCCGAGCAGGTCCAGTAAGCTCAGAGGGGTTTCGATCAGATTGAGCTCCCTGAAGCGCAGGTCAAAGACACAGGTGAATTCGCGCATGTTCTTCCCCAGTGCCCACTCGTAGATCAGTCTCTGCACCGCCACACTTTTTCCTATTCCAGCTATTCCCTTCACTTTCACCCTTTTCGGGGCCCGTACTGATGTTCCCTGGGGACTCAGGAGATGGCAAGGGCGAATGCGCCGGCAGGCCTGGTGAACGTAGATACGCGCTCGTCTGCTCGCTAGGTCAAAGTACTCATGCTGGCTGCTGTCCACCAAGTCATTGTCCTCTGTCACAAAGAGGTCTGTGTAGCGGATCTCAATATGAGAAGCTGAGTTTGAAGCCCCTCCTGCTCCCTCTGAATAACATTTGAGTTGCTCTGTGCGTTTCAGAAGGGTTGTTTTATGGGCTGAGATGGCAACTACAATGGACAACAGACAGACATGTGCAGACAGGTGGGATTATACAAACATGTTTAACAGATCACCACCAAGCCATTATATCAAGAAAATATTATCTAGGTATGAATTAGTCAGAATTTCTGTACAAAGAAAATATTTGGAATAAAATGTCACCAGACTTATCAATTTACCTCTGATATTGGCCAGCTTTACATTCCTCCGTGGTTTCAGCTCTTCAGCTGCACCATGAGGAAATAATTTGAATGCATGGTCACAATGTGGGAAACTTAAAAATAATATCAGTCTGTAAAATGTCACTCAAAATATTATTTAATATTTATAATATATATGTGAACAAAACAAAATAGACAGAGCAATGCCTCTATAAATAATGCAAGTTATATGTCTTTATAGTAAGAAGCAAAATAGGGATTTATTGATTTTTGATGACTTAATCTTGATAAGATTATAAACTCTTACCCTTGACATCAGCATTTATGGAGAATCCTTTGCTCTTTCCCTTGAATAGTTTAGCAATATGACCTTTGGGCTTTTTATCTGTGTACATCACAGGATTATAAACACTTCAAAGTAAATAAACAAGGGGGAACAAATCAATAGTCATAATATTTAAGTATTAAATAACTACTGATCTTCAGTGCCTCCTGTAATAAATAATATTTTACTAGCCATCATTTACAGTGTTAGCAACCCATCTTATCACTCACACAAAACAAATATAGGCACACACACAACAAAGTTATGGCAGGGAACTAGAGCACAAAGAACATTTGGATTGTATCCTGTTAATAATTTTCCCGTAACCCCTTATCTTCAGGCAGTAAAGCCTGGTTGTGTTAAATTCCAGCCTTAAATGTATGTCTTATGTGTGGTTGATCATCCAACTTCAAATATGCAATTCTACTTAATAAATAGAGAATCTTTGCAGCCTCACCTGGGACTTTAACAGGTGCAGGTGGCTCTGGTGGTCTCCCATCTGTGTCATCCCTGTGGTGTCTCTCCACCCAGACCTGCAGGTCCTCACAGTAGTAATCCTGCACCTCCCTCAACACTTGCAGGAACCTTCTGCTGCTGTCCTCGTGGGCAGACACTGTCTCCAGGGCCTGGGCCACAGCGTTGGAGGGTGACCTCTCCAGCAGGGACAGGTAGTGGGCATGGGTCAGCACCTCAGCGTCCCGCAGCCAGCGCAGCAGGGGGGCGGGGTGGTCCCGGGTCCACTGCAGCAGCAGGTCTCTCTGGGAGCGCAGGAGCTGCTGGGCAGAGCTCATGCTTTATAGGGTCGTTGTAGCTGCTGAGGGGAAATTATCATTGCATTGTAAGGAATTCACATAAGGAACAGTGTTCATAGTATTCGTCAAACACAGGTGAATGTAAATCAAGTAACAGGTGATTATTATTAAATGACAACCGTGAGCCAATGCGCTGAGGCATTGGGCCATACTAGTTGGCACTAAACGTCATGAGACTCCATAAATGTGTGGCAAATAAACAGCACCTGAGAATAGAAATGATTACAGCTCCATATGAATGATGCTCTGTTGCACTCTCTCAAACTGGGTGGAACCTTTGGGAGTGAACTGTTCTCTTCCAGACTGTAGTATAATGTATGTGACCTAGTTGTCCTGTTTATCTTATGGTTCACACACCCACACCCAAGGAAGCAAACTCTCAAATTATGAAAAAAAAACAAGGAGAGACCTTGTACAAGTACCATCATGTGCAGAAAAACTTACCCAGAAGAGTATTGTATCTCCTCTTCGCTTATGCCACTCTCTGTGTAGCATTTGGCATTATAGTCTTGCCTTCTGGCAGCAGAGATTAGTTGTATTCTGTCTTATGGTGAAAGGAGGAGGAGCATTATACCTTTTGCAGGCTGCAGCAGTTCAAACCACAGCTCAATGAGTCCATAGTTCAAAGAAATTAAATCTTTGTCTATGACCTGGATTGTATTGTTGGATCATAAAGAAATATTATAAATATTAACAATTGTATTCACCTGACAAAGCTCCTACCGGAGCGTCCCAGACCAAAGGTCCCAGTAAAGCTTCAGAATACAGTTTAGTGTACAGGCTTTTTTCTTATCTATCGCTCCTTGGCACTCTGTCTGGCACCGTCTGGATACGTGTTACAGTGCTCATAGAGAAATATGCCAACACCTTTCATGTGGTAGGTGAAATGCACAAGGGCCTTTTACATTTAAAATAAATAAATAAATAAATAAAATAAAAATAAAAAAGGCTTCAAAAGCCAAGGTTGAAAGATAAATAGGTTGACTGTAGACATTTTAATTTTGTCTGGATATGGTCATATTTGGTTCTCTCAGCAATGTAACATTAAAATACCTTTTCTGAAGAATATCCTATTTAACTAACTAATCAAACATTCATACCCACTATGTAGCATAGTCTGTTCTCTAAAACTTATTTTAAGTGTGTCCCTTTTTATTTTAATTTAGTCGCTCATACAGTAATGCACAGAATTCTTTTGACCTAGTTATGTAGAGGGATATCTGTAATCAAGAGAAAATATGCAATTCAGAATCGTAGGGTTTTACAAAGGCAGAAGAGGTCAAACATCATTCAGTTATATGGAACTTTTATACTTTTTCATCAAGAAGATAAACCTCATAGCGGGGTTGCACTGAGCACCGTGAGACCGAGAGGGAGTCAGTTGGAGCAGACTTGGTGCTTAGAGCCTCAGAGGAAATGGCAAAGAGCATGAGAGTGAATCATCAAATGTCATGTGTCTACTCACACATTCATCTGCTGCGGTCTTGTTTTCCCTTCGCTGACAAGTACCGTAGACAGTGACACTAACCACCTTATGATTATTAGGCTCTTAAAAATTGGTAAATGAATTTGGTCTTTATTGAGTGGGCTTATCATTATACATTGCAACGTTATTCTCACTCCATTTAGAGAGATGAATTTTCATAAACAAGGAGTTTTCATATGAGCTCAGGGTCACAAGGGCAATATGCTACAATTATGCCGCTATGACCCATTTGGATAACTCAATGGAATTATAATAAACATGCCAGTGTAAGATATTGCAAGTTTAAGGGGGTGGCATGAGGGAGAAATACACAAAGGCACAGTGGCATAATGAAACCAATCCAGCTTCCTCTTCTTCGACCGTCTCCCCATCCTTCCCTCTGCGGTGTAGGCTGAGCAGGATTGCAGCCATACATGTGGACACAATGTTTCTCATGTGTCCTGTGATTTTGGGTGAGTAGTTTCATCTATTACTTTTGGACTTTAAAAAATCGGCATAAAGTACAGATAAGGTATCACATTTTGGGGGGAAATCAAGGGATTCTGAGGATAGATTTGAGGGATTTGTAACTGATGTAAACTGTAAGATTGATACCATCAATGTTACAATGAAGTTCATTGTAAAAGATGGAGAGGTCATTATTTCTAACAAGGAATATTCATTGTGGTGTGTATGTTTGCAGTACCAGTATATCCACTGATAGGGTACTTTGATTAATTAATTAAGTAAATCCATATTAACTACTGCCAATTTCTTCAAAAAGCTATTGTAAAGGATGACATGCCTCTGATGTTAGTACATAAAGATGCTATGAGTGAGAAAAGAGGAGGGCAATTTATTCAGTCATCATTTTCTTTTCATTTATAGAACAGGATGATATTCACAATGTGAAAAAAACAAGCATATAGGATTGTAAACAGAGACAGTGCTAGAGTTAAGCAAAAATACCTCTTCCCTTTTCTAAAAATACATCTATTGCGAAATAGGCTATATAATTGTGTCACCGTTTGTAGACAATTACAATTCAATATAATAATACCCTACTTCTAATTTGGTGTGTGGCTCACCCTGTACTGATAAGTGTATTCCTCATAGTTTAGCATTAATTCATTATGATTAAGGCATCATTACCACGCTAAGGCTCATACCATGTATTTGCAACATCCTGGATTAGAGTCTGGTCTGAGATCGTTGTCACATGTCATTCCCCCTTCTCTCTCCCTGATTTCCTATCACTCACTGTCCAATCCAATAAAGAAGAAATGTCCTTAAGATTATAGATCTTAAAAAATAAAATATGTACATACATAATGACTGGTTCCCACCTTTGCAGAAATGTGTATTTCTCATAGTTAAGCAAAACTTCATTGAGTGGTTGCCCCTGTACTGAAAAGTGTATTTCTCATAGTTTAAAGGTGCACCGTGTAGTTTTTGTCAAAATAAAGTATGATAAATCTTTAGCACTGAATACATTAAGTGTTACAAGAGAAAAACTGGATCCCTGGAGCACTGTTTGAAACTAGAAATGATCCATTTGGCTGTGGTGCACCTACCCTCCCACCACGTTTACCATGAGAAAGAAGCATCCTCTAAGCGCAATGTTGGTTCACTTTATTTTGAGGGTTATTTTTGGGGGGATTTGTGTAGAGATTGTACACAATATTCAAGCATTTGTAACTAGTTATTGTAGAGGTAATTTTTTCTTCTCAAAACGACCCAGTGCAGCTTTAAGACAGATTTATTATGAATATGATTTTCTTTGCCACATCATTACAGCAGCCCTGTGGAGGGGTGTCCAGGCTTTCTCTCCTGTACCCTCTGTCCCCGACCGCGTTGTCGCCGTGGTGGGCTCCTGTGTGATCATTCCCTGCTCCTTCACTACTCCAGCTCCTCGCCTTAACAATGGGAGGCAGGGGAGGGTGGACGTCAGGGTGAGATTCAGAGGCGGTGGGCGCTTCTTCCCTCTGCGCAGTACAGCATTTAACAGCAAGGACAGAGATCAGGAGAGCAGGGATTACCGGGGCCGCACGGCCCTGTACGGGCGAGCTGCAGATGGAGACTGTTCTGTGAAGATTGAGAGGGTCAGCCTGCATGACTCCCAAGTCTTTGAGATAGCGCTGAAGGCAGGTGATGACTTACTTTGGGGGGAGCCAAGGACCTTCAATCTGGATGTTTCAGGTGAGTGGGAGATTTATTGCACCGCTAGCTTCGTCCTCTCGTTGAACCATTTGTCTTTTTGCTTAATTAGGCTACAGTGCAATTAATTTCAACCTCAGTTAAATCAATGGATGAAGGCATGACAGCCATTCTCCTCTACGACAGAAACTCCAGAGCCTCCTGTCATCAGTGGTATGGGGTCGGCTTCCGAGGGACAGGCAGTGACCCTGAACTGTACCGTCAGCTATTACTGCCCCTCCAGACCTCCAACACTGCAGTGGTACTGGGAGAGGGGAGCCCAGGGGAACAGCACTGAGCATGGGGAAGTGGAAGTGTTATATCCCCATGCCCAGAGGCCTGTGCTACTGGCCTCTCTCTCCTTCACCACATCATACCAAGTAAAACCAAGGCTCAGGTGTGAGGCCAGCTACCCTGGTGACATAAGAGTATCAGCTCTGAAGGATCTCCATGTGACATGTAAGCATATTTGTGAAAAAAAAAAAAAAGTATGAAAGAAAATGCAGAAGGTAAAATCACTTGGACTACATAACCTTATTGAGAATTTCATATATTCACTGAGCTCATCAACTAACTCAACCAAAGTTTTTTTTTTATTCTTCTTTTAAATCTAAACTTAATAAGTAATTTCTCTCCAGTTTCTCCCAAAGATGTCAGGGTTCAGGTCCAGACCTTGACAGTGCTGGAGGGGGGGAATGCGCTGTTGGCCTGCTCGTGTAAAGCTGACCCGCCAGTGTCGGAGTATCGCTGGTCCTACACCCAACATGGCCGCACTGTGAACCTCCACGCCCGCACGCACACGGTCCGTGTGTACAACGTGACGCGAGACGTGAGGGTCCGCTGCTCGGCTCAGAATCTGATTGGTCGAGGAGAGTCCCATCCCACGGCTTTGAACGTACAATGTAAACCCATATAGGTTACACATGTTAAAGCAGAATGCCACCCATTTTAAGAATTCACATAATGATATTCCAGTGTCCCCTAAAAACATGGGTATCTCATGTATAAACCTACCCCTACCTTAACCCTAACCTTAACCTCATTGGACCTGACGCTCCACCATGCATGTCGCGGTACATAAGATAACTGGTTTTTAGCTAATCCCCTTTCTCTTTACATCTTTCGCTCTCTTTTCTTCTCCAGACAAGCCAGTCATCCTCCGTCTCTCCTCCAGCTGTGTTGTAGAGGGGTCGGAGGTGCTGTGTCGGTGTCCTGTAGACTCCAACCCAAGGCCGGCTGTCACCTGGAGTGTTAACAGCAGTGTTCCGCCTAGTGGTTACAACATGTCAGTGACATCTGACCGCGGGACAATTGTTGCTGTCCTGAGGGGGCACATGGACAAACCCCTGAGGGTGGTATGCTTTGCTATCAACGCACTGGGCAATGACTCCCACACTCTGCTGCAGGGAGGAGAAGGTGTGTCCAGAACACTTCACACACATACATGGGATGTAACGACAATATCTGAATGCTTTAAGGGGCACTTCACTTAAAAAAACTAAACAATGGCAATTTCTTTTGCACATAATCTCACACATTATCCCAAAACAGTAAACAGTTTTGCACACATCAGGTTAATTTTACAGCTTACAGACTTAATGAGTTTGAATCTGTCCTCCAGTGGTGTCATCAGAGGACACTGAGTCCATGTTGTGTTACTTACAGCTCAATAAAACTATGTAGATGAAAATTAATTACAATTAATTATAGCAATAGGAATTGCAGTAGGGGTTGCCATTTTTTCATCTTCATCATTCCATTGAGCTGTTATTAACACAATACAAGGATTCAGTGTCCTCCGATGACATCTGTGGAGGACATATTCAAACTCATTAATTATGTCCCAATAAATGTCAAACTAAATGAATGTGTGCAAAACTGTTTAGAGTTTGGGGATATGTGTGAGATTATGTGCAAAATAAATCAGCATTACTTCTCTGTGAAGTGCCTCCTGTTTTTGTGTGGCAAATAAACAATATTAGAAAAGCTAAGAACTTAGGATCAAATGAGTACACAATTACATTCATATTAAGTTATGATTACAGTTGTTAACAGTAAAATTGTTTTTAGATATTGCCATTTAACATCTAAAACGCAATTAATCCTACTTTAACTGACTATTATTTTGTCTAAATGATAAGCAATGTGCCTCTGAAACGCATGCATACACACATAACTTATGATGACGCATGCTTGGTGGACTTTCATCCACGTGAGTTAAGGGTGAAAAAACAAACAGTTGGGAACCACAGTGTTAGATCATGTGCTGATTCAGCTCTGTGCTTTCTGTCACATTATACAGTAACAGGTTCTCTGTTGTGGCTGGTCATACCTGCGGTGGCCATCTGCCTGGCCGTATTCCTCCTTTCTCTCCTTCTCCTGTACTGCTGTCGAAAGAAAAATGGAAAGTAAGGAGCGATGGAACAGTCATAATACATGATTACCTTGTCTTTAAAATTGGCCACAAACACACGCTGAACTTCAAATATCTGTGTCGCACCTCCCAGACGTGTCCTGAATAGACCTCCAGCCGTGTACCCTGGTGACCTTGGCATCTACCAGGAACGCATGCCCCTCTACATTAACTGTACAGAAGTTACCCACATCTACACCAATGGCAGCTACCAGCTTGTGTACCAGAACTGCACACCACTCTTTGTCCACACTAAACAGGTAGGCTGTTGCATATGGTCAACTTCATGTTTGAAGACTATGTAAAAACTCTTTGTCTCCCTAACTTGATGATTAATCACATCTGTCCCTTTTCCAGACTCGCCCAATGGCAAGAAGAGGTGGGGAGAGGCGAGTGGGGGAGAGAAGAAGAGGAGAGAGAAGAGTAAGAGAGAGGCATGAGCATCTAGGAGCCAGAGCTACGAGAGAGACACGCAGTCCTGCTGTAGCTGAGACTGAGACAGCCATTTACCTCGAGATCATCTGAGCTCCATGACTCACTCATGACATACATCTTACTCTAGATGA
>OMKL01044814.1:7009-29679 GCA_900302295.1 Parasudis fraserbrunneri
GGGGGGCGACATCAAAGTGGGCAACGCTGGCAGGTTGACTTAACTTGTCAGAAAGGCCAGCACTGTCATTGGACTGGCTCTGAACCCTCTTGGGGCTCTGGTTGAGGAAAGGATGGTGACCGTGATTATCTCCAGTTGCTGGTGTACAACCATATGCTACTTGTGCAGACTGTAATCTGGACATTTGCACACCATTTTTTTTATTGTGCATTGTCACTGTTATTTGCGCTCGGAACCTGTATATACTGGCAATACTATGCTAAATGGTAAATGGACTGCATTTATATAGTCTTAAGACTACCCAAAGCGCTTTACAACTTATGCCTCACATTCACCCATTCACTCACAAATGCACACACCGATAGTGACACAGACTATAGTTTCATTCTGTATTGACACCTGCACATTCTAATCATCTATCTGTTCATACTCTGTACCACACTAGTTTTTACTGTTGTGTTTATACCTGCACATACCATGTACATAATCAGCCTTTTTGCACTGCACTGTGTACATCTGAGTACATTGCTGCTAATGTTTATATGTTTAAGTCTATATATGTTCTTATTTTGTATTCCCCTTTTTACATATTTTCCCTATATACTAAGTATAATCTGTTTACATATGTTATCTTGCAATGATGCCCTGATTTTCCTGAGGGGATAAGTATCTATCTATTCAAAACTGATAGTGGGAAAGCAGCTGCTCTTCTTGCATTGTTGGTCACACATACAGATCTCACTCACTCTCACACACACACACACACACACACACACACACACACACACACACACACACACACACACACACACGTGTGTCATTGTGTGCACTTGTATCTGCCCTGGCCAAATTCATTCATGTTCACCACCATAGTAATTACATTTAGATCTGCTCTATCAAAAAGACACAAAAAAGACACAAAAAAACAGATGAATATATTAACAGGCTGTAGCAAATACATTATGTCATGGTCTGAGCATGTTTACTTGCACAGACATAAAATACCAAATGGTTTCTCTTGTGGTTTTCCAAATATTTATTATACAATACTGTACAGATTTAAAAAAAATAAAATAAAAAGATTAACATAATACAACAGCAGAACACCTTACTGTAAAAAAAAAAAAAAAAAAAACTACTCTAACATCCACTTAGAGCTTTTTAATGTTTTGACATTGTGAAAACAATGACTATGAGGTTAAAGTGCAAACTGTCAGCTTTAATTTGAATATTTATAGCCCTATAGGGTGAACAGTTCAGTGCCATATAGCAGAACAGAAAATGAATGCCAGAGGCATCTCTCTCTTCTCCAACTATAACATGATGTTCTTAGTCAGGCCTGTCAAGACTGGCATCCCGCTGACCATGGCTCTCTGCATCTCTTGAGGTCTTCTTCTTTTCCGCATGGCCTGGATGCCCAGTGTGAGCTACAGAGGGGTGAAATATAGAACTGATATTAGGGCTGGGAGCTATAGCTAAAATATCATCATGATGTCTCTTATTTTTGATGGCATATATGACAACATTTGTTTTTTTCCTGGACAAATTACACAGTGATATTATCATTTTCTTTCTTTTCTTGCTGCAACTAAGCAGCTACAGTAGTAATCGGTCAGTCAGTCTGTCAGTCTCCGTCTGTCCCAAACATTTCAATACATTTTCTTTTCTATGAAATAGTACATACGTGACATTTGCCACAATGATAGATATTGATGTGCCAATGCCTCACAACAAATTTCACACCAGTTGACCAGATGGTGGCACTACAATCAAAGGTCAAAATGTACAATTAGAGAGCACAGAGTGGGAGGTGCTGGTCAAAGCAAGAAAAAAGTCAAAACATAATGAATTGCACACTCCTCTGACTTAATTCAGTGATCCATGTTTATTCCATTTGTTTCACACAATGAATAATCAGGCTTGCTTCTAATGAAAGAGAAATTCACAGTATAATAACTTACTATATAGCTATTAATATTATAAAAATAAATCTATATATTATAGCTATATAGTAACTAATTAGTGTGAATTTCTCGAGACCTCTCTTGGCAGAGCCTGAGGTGTGGTCAGCAATAGCAACCCCTCCCCTATTCACCACTCCAACCCACACATCACAAACCCCCAGGCAGTGGTTTCAGTCAGTACGCCGATCCACCCCGCTGGCCAACAGCGGAAATCCCCTCAGGCCCAGAAAGGCATTTTCCCATAGACGGTCCATAGAAATTAATGTACTGCGCATGCAAGTTGGTTCGGAGGACCGCGATTGTTTACAATACTCTGGCCTGGCTCCTCCCACACACAAAAAATGTACGCGCTGGGTGAGCAACTTATGTTGAAATGTAATAGTGTGATAGGAAGATAACCTGATTTTGTGAAGTAGAATATGTGATGTATCTGCATCATCCGTGAGCCACCAGTGTGCTGCGATGAATTCCATCATCTACACACAAAAAGCTGCCCAAATGCTCATGTATTTACCCAAACATCAATTCAAAGGATTTTGCATTTTTTGCCCGCCAAAGTTTCTGAAAAATACTATATATTAAGCAAGATCAGACTGGTCCAGCATTTATTAATGGTGTTCATGTTAACTAAGGTATTTATTTATATATTATTTAAGTTTATAAAGATGTTATTAACATTACTTAATACAGTAATATGCATTAACTAACAGTAAATAACACAATAATACACATTAAGTAACTGTTAACAAATGTTTCTTGTTAACACTTATTAAGGAACTAACTAATATTAGTAAATAGTTGATAAAGATGTTAATTAACATATATTTCATGAAGTTTGCAGGTAAGCCAGTTTGTTTGTTTTTTATAAATGTTTATTTAAGGGTAATGATTCTCTACTTACTTGTCCATCCTCCAACTTATGACTTATTTTTGGTAAAGGTTGAGATCAGTGGACACACACCATGGTCCTCATGTAGAGTTTTGCTTGTTCCTTTATCTTCATGTAGATGTTCCTTTACTTATAGCCTAACCTATAAATTATTGTTATTATTTGATTAGATTTGGCGGTCATATGGTTTGGCCTATCAATTATCTAAATCACACATTTGAAGATGTTAGTCACCAGATTCCACCCATCAATTTTGGTGAGAATCAGGTGAACAAGTGAGGGGGAGTAAAACGTTTTTCCAATAATTCAAGATGGAGGAAATTCCAATATGGCGGCCTTCATAGGTCCTTATGGCACAGTTGTTGTGCATGAGTAGACGCATCTCTGGATACCAGTTTCATGACTGTATGACTAGCAGATCAGGAGATAAACTAATTTGAAAATTGAAAGTTTGGCCTGATTGTGATGCCAGAGGAAAGGTCATGGAGTCACCCAAATCAACAGGTTTCTTCCTCTAGGGGTCATGAAGGTGCACTGCAAATTTGAAAAGATTTGAATAAAAGCTATTTGAGATATCACGTCCACACAAAAACTCTGCGGTGGTGGTGCCGGCAGTTGGGGTAAAACCATAATATCCCTGACACTGTCGTTTGGGGATATAATTAACCATTTATTAATGCTCTTTGTGACCCTTATTGTAAAGGTGAAAACATGTATCCCTAAAGGTATAATTTGTAATGCCATCAAACAGCTACCTCTAGGCAAAAGAGCCCCGCTTGGTATTGCGCTTTGTTTACTTTTTTGTTTTGGTCTTGGTTTTGGGTTGGAGTTTAGTAGTAACTTATTATACTGTGAATTCCTCCAGACCTTTCTTGGTAGAGCCTGAGGTGTAGCCAGCAGTAGCAACCCCTCCCCTATATCCACTGAAATCCAACCCAAACATCAGACAACAAAAAATTTAAACAAAGCGCAGTACCATGTTGTCATCTTTTGCCTAAAGGTTGCTGTTTGATGACATTACAGATTCTACCTTTCAGTAAACTTCATAAATGCGTAAGAATGATGAATACGCATTACTTAACCATAATTGACCATTTATTAATGCTCTTTGTGACCATTATTATTGTAAAATTGAAAACATATCTCCATGCAGGGAGAGAATAGAGAGAAAGATAGAGAGGTAGCAGGGGGTTCTTACAAGAAGTACCTATGCCGAATGTCCTTCATTAGTCTCCAAAAGGACCATCTTTGTGGCAGTTTGCTAACCAGAAGGTCCACTCAATTATTGAGAGATGCTCTTTTAGCAGGGCCTCTGTCCTGTTCCCTCTCAGTCGCCATAACATCCACTTGTATATGGCCCATGCTCTCTCTCAGGTTCTGTGTGTGGCTGCCTTGTTAAGGTGTCAACAAACCACCGACTATGGTTGACAGGAAAGTGGGTGTATGCATGATTGGTTAGTACACCTCTGTAGGCTCGCCATTCATCACTGAGGATGCTGTTTCTGGCGCACAATTAGTGGGAGAAGATGATGTCTGAACTTACGATCACCCGATTTTGTATTACACCTTTGGCCAACACCCAGAATCCCGAAGGCCCACCTTCTCCTCCACCAGGTGTTAGTGAACTGTCCTCGTCCATACTGAAAAACATGAACATTTTCAATTTCAGTTCATTTCAGGCACAAATCTCCCTTACTGCTTGCTTTTATGCTGTTTATCCAGATATCAATATGCTTGAATCCCCTATTCTGTTTTTGTATACCCCTAAAGTTGCCTCCTGACCAAACATGATGGATTGAAACCACTGTCCATCTGTACCCGAGTATGCGGCTTTGTGCTTTCAGTCTCCAGGCATCGTTAGACCTGCTGGCAACTAGGGGTGTGACGATTCACCAACTGGAACCAATGCACCAGGCTTAATGTATAAGATACTGCTACATAGATTCAAACAGCTACTATTAGGCAAAGGTTGAGAGGAAATCGCAGTAAAGTAGACGCAGGCTTCATGTATCAGTAAAGCCCGATACAAATATGACACGCTTTTAAAAAAAGAATCTAATAATGCCCATTGCTGCTTCTTTCACACTGTATGTTTCTCTCTCCCTCCTGTCTCTGCCTGTGAGTCCTGTGAAGATTCACGTCAACTGTCCCCCCGCCCCTCGCTTAAAGAAAACAAACTTTCCCTCATTTTGGGCTCCGTTCCCCGTTATTTTTCCCCGATGTCGATCAATGGAGAGCAAATACACAACGGACCAATCACCTAAAAATACCAAACAATTCCCTAATACCTGATATATGTTACCTAATACCTAAAAAATGTATTGTGTGGACTTCATGCACTCAATATGAGTGGTCGCAAAATAAAGCACATGGCTACTTTGCATAGAAAACTACACACACTTTATGATAGGCTTACTGACTTGTAAAGCAGGAGCAATGCAAGAACACACAGAGACTAGAAAGAAGAGCAAGCACAGACGGACTCACTTGCTGTACATTTACAGTACTATGTGTATGGATGGACTGTTTAAAACGGTTAGGGTTAGTAGTATACAGTACTGTGTGTATGGATGTACTGTTTAAAAGCCCCGGTAGAACATGTAGGGCCTACCTAGGTTGCCCCAGCATAACACTGTTGTTTGAAGTAAAATACAATGTTTGCTCATATTGTTGTTAACTATCACATTACAGCAATGCATTAATAAACAGTGGCCTGTTTGAAAGGATTATTTTGAGTAGACTGATCTTTATGTTTTACTACCAACATGAGATTCAGTATAGGGTGTTATCAAGGTCATTTAAATGTGAAGAAGGCTGTTAGAATGTACATAGTAATATGAAGATTCCACTGTGCATAAGCTTCTTTAAACTGGGCAGTCTGGTGCCTCTCAGGAGCAGGACCAAGCAGCACAACAGGGAAGGATTCACTGGAGCACACAGACAGTTTAGGCCTTTGTTTCTGGCCCACAATAGAGACACAAGCTAACGTTTCGATGCTACTGCATCTTCATCAGTCATGGCATGACTCTGGCACCTACATTCCTCATTTATGTCCCTCCCAAACTCCCCCTTTATCCCGATAAGGTAGACTGAATGTCATTACAGAGAAAAGCAAGTGGAGGCGCGAACTTCATGAAACTATGACACACGTCTTCACACTGGTATCCGCATTCACACTTAAAGGGAACATCTACCATAAAACGGAATTCATATATGTTATTTATATAATTCAGTAGACCTCAATTTCAGTTTGGTGCCCTCCACTATACATGTGTAACAAAGGTTTCCCCTTCATTGCTGAGTGAATGCACTCTCTGAGGACGTGCAGCGTGGACGCTTGCACACGCTCACAGTAGAGGGGGACATCGGAGCAGGTCCCGACACCTTACCTTCAGCACTGGCCGAATCCGAGGCAGAGGAGGAAGAGGAGGATGAGTCTGAGGCAGAGGAAGAAGCAGAGTCGGAGGCAAACGAGTCAGAGGCTGAGGAGTCGGAAGCAGAGAAGTCAGACGCGGAGGAAGAGTTGGAATTTGAGGTGGAAGCAGCACCTCCTCGGCAGGAGTGGGATCGGAGGAAGATTCCAGTTTTGCATATTCTGTGTACACTATTCACATGGGAAAAAAGCACAGTAACAAACAAGTTTAGATTTACACTGACACTGCATGTCGCTAGGCCAGCTACATATCAGAGACAGTCTACATCACTATATGATATGTGGCTAGGGTAGCGTAGCTTTACATATTATAGCTGGGGACTAGCAAGGTGTTGCTAGCGTTTGCGCTAACATTAGCTACAAAACATTAATGTATGCCATCGAACATTACAGCTAGTGCTAGCTTAACTGTAACTGTTAACTGTACCAAGCATCAGCCCCAACGTGCGCTGCAAGGTAGACTAGAGGACTGAATGGCGACATGGGAAAGCTAACATTGCTGTATGTGGGCACATCACTCAACACTTAACCCCATCAACTTTCTCCCATGGTGGTGTTGTGGATTTCTGTACCTCCTTCCAGCAAAACTGTTATTTTCTAGGGAGTTCATTCACATATTTATCCTTTCACCTAATGTCAGTAAACATAGGTTTACTGGATGAAGGAGAACTGTTGGAAAACAGTAATCCAAACCCCATGTTTCTATCATGTATGGTTCAAAAGTTATTGACATTTTTCTTGGGAGTTTTTGTGCAGCATTTGTGAAATCTTTACCATTAAGAATGGTCATGAAAAGTAGTCACTGATGTATAGAATTATACCAGCAAAAAAACAGCACAAGTCAAACACATCAAGCTAATCTTGTTAAGTTCAGACTGACTCTACTTAACTAGTAGATTTACAACAGGTTTTTGACATAACACTACATTACCAGATGGTAATGGGAGATTGTGGATAAAAATCGCATCTTAAATCTCCTCTCTTGTATCGCCATCAGTCACTGACTACCGCTGGCTTAGAGTTTCCTGCGGGGCAGAGTACAGTAAGCTAGTACTGAAAGGGGCTAACATGTGTTAAATCCATGAACTATAAAACATTTATATATGGAAATGCACAGAAAACAAGTTGAATTTCCATGTACACATTGACCGTTGATGATCCATGGCTGTTTTCATGCCTTAAATTCCAAAAGCCGGCTTGAAATCGCCACGGGAAAAAAATTCTCTCTACACTGGTGAACCGGTCATCCACCAATTGATAGCCACGGTTGTCTAGATACAACTCATGTGTTCACTAAATCGATGCTGATTCGATGATTTAGCATCCCTGCCTTATTTGGGCAGAGAAAATTACGACATGCGTGAGAGGTCTGTTGGATCAGCACTGTCGGAGTTCTGAGGCAGTTACACACACACACACACACACACACACACACACACACACACACACACACACACACACACACACACACAAACCACACAGTGTGTGACACATGGACTGGAGTGATTGCAATACCCCCTTACTAATACCCCCTAGGGCAGTGATACTCAACTTGCGACCCAATATTATATCACTTAACATTTCCAAAACCATATTTGATTTGAACCCTCTGAAGACGAGCATCGACTTCTTTCGGAGGCTCTCACAAGCTCAGTTTTAGAGCTAGAGTGAAGATATAGTAGGTATCATATGAAAGTAGAGACCTTGAGGAATCTGGACACACCAGTCATTTCATGCTAAATTACAGGGAAAGCGATGAAATCCAAAGTCACAAAATTTTGACGAGGAAAAAAGCGGTAAGCCCAATTGACCGATCCCAAGCGGCGCCCAGTGGGAGGCGCCCACGCATGGTTGCTAAGCAACACAGGTCAATAAAAATGGACACACCCACACAGTTTCGCCATCTATTGCAGCACAAGGACTTGCGGTCAGGGGAGACGGTTAAAAGATGTTCCTGAGGGATGTGTAAAAGCGACAGCGAGGGTGTCGTTCTTTATCCTTTCCCCAAACCCAAAACGAATTTGCTCAAATGTCAGCATTGGATTCAGCTATGTGGGAGACCTCACCATCAGATGAACATGAACACCATCACCAAGGACACATTTGTCTGCTCAAAGGTTATTTAATGTTAGCCACACTAATCGTTGATGCACACATAATAATATTTGTACATTTGATACAGCAAACTAACATTAAACTCTGTCTGTCTAGTTAGTGAGCTGTTCTGCAGATAATGCAGTTTGCTAACTGCCTCATGCTTCTTTCACCACGCTACCAAGTTAACGTTAGTAAGTTGACTAACGTAACGGCTAGGCCACGCTAGCTAGTTGGCCCCCATTGTTTTCACTGTCCTTGATGTGACATTACCAACAGTAGCAAAGAATTTTTACTGAATTTCCCTACGGGATAATAAAGTATAAAGTATTTCAATGAAAACAAATAGCGACGGCAGAATGAAAGCAACAAGCATGGGGTTAGCATGTTTATCATACTCCACTGATGTTGGGATTTATCTATCATATCAAAAGTCAACCATTTAACTCACCCGGCAGTGCAAGAAAAGTAGTGATTGGTGAAGTTTGCATCCTCAGTCTCTACTGACAGCTGGTGGGGCTTCTCCTTCTTGTGCTGTGAACGGAATTACTTTGCCTCTATCTTTCTGTTTGTTTTGTTGTCCATAGTTTGCTCATATATTTGTCCATCCTGTATGTAACCTTCAACGGCATACTGAGGGCCTAGCTGTCTGCTTCTTGATGATATGTAAACTCCAGATGTCCAAAAATGATCAATAATTTCCTGCGGTAGCTGGCAAAACTGTATGGGTGCGGCAAGTTTTGCTTGACCGGCATTGCATAGCAACCATATGGTTATATAGACCCACTGGGCGATGCTTGGGATCAGTCAATTACAATGGGGTCCCTTGATCTCTCATATTAAGATATTTGAATGTAATTGGGCTCATTGGAACCATAAGGCTATGTTCAGACTGCCAGCCCAAATCCGCTTTTTGGCATATCCAGATTGATTTTAGAAAGTCTGAACACAACAAACAAAACAAACAAACACATGAAATACTATTTTTTGGAAATCTGATCCAAACCACATTTGGAGGTGGTTTGAAATGCGATTCCAATCGGATTTCTACAGCTGCGTCTCAGTCCAGTCGCTCAGATCAGAGTGTCTTTTGCGTCACTCGCCATGCAACACACAACGTCGACATCAAATCCAGAGTGACGGAAGTGCATGAGAGTGGTACGGACATGGAGGACAATACAGAGAACAACAGTCTGTGGACAGAAACTGAGATAAATTTGATAAAAACTGGCACTTTGGGGGGAGGCTTCTGTACAGAAAAAGTCATTTCTCATGCTTCTGCATTGGAAAGCTGCGTTACCAGCATACGTAGTTACTGATGCCAACGTCGTTACCACAGCAACCCATGCAGATAGGTTGGTGATGGCTGGACACACAAATCCGATCTGATCACTTGCAAATTACAGTGCGGACAGTCTGTCTTAAAGATCTGATTTGGGAGCCAAATCAGATTTGCCTGCAGTCTGAACAAATGTTATGCTAGTGCAGTTTATGGTTGAAACCATGCAGTTTTGCACAAAGATATGATTTTCACTTCTTTTTTCTTTACCTACCTGTACATCTGAGACTGCACTTTAAATAACCTGGTTTATATACGGAAGCACAGAATCACCTTAAAGGCACAATTTGGGTCTAAAAAAAAATGCAGCATAGAAACAGGCATGCATACAGACCTGTCACTATGTTCTGGCCCCCAACATACAATAGATTTTTCAGAGTGGCCCTCCTGTAAATAAAGTTGAGTATCCCTGCCCTAGGGTGTAAATATAGATGGTTTCAACTTGAAAACATAAACATTCTAAATGGACCCAAGTTTATTTCCTGTTGCAGTGTTTGCTAATATCAACAGCTGCCAGGAAATAAACTTGGGTCCAAGCTGTTCCCTAACAATGCAATTCCACTGAAACAGTCTATAACAAGTTGAAATAAAAGTGAGATGATACTAGCACATAGGTGCAAAAGGAGCATGAACTAGCTAATGATTGAGTCATCACAGTATTGAGTTAATGTTAGCCAAACAAGTTAGCTAACTAGATTAAATAGGAATGGGGAAATATAGACAAGGACAAAGTGAAACATGAAAAGAAAGGATAGATCAATAGTCAGAACAAAACAATTAAATAACCTTACATTGGAAGCATACATCCAAAGACTTAATTGATCTGTCCCTGTGTTCCATGTGCTTCAGTGTTTATCTGCTTCCACTCAAAGTCCCGCGCTATCAAGACGATTTTATTTTCTTCGCGTGCACTGAATGTTGACTGCACAGCTACAGTAGACATCGTGGTCTGCTGTGGAAACTTGTTTTATGCATTACATTGACTGTACTAGCACCCCAACTTGAAGTGTTGTTCACAGTCGACAGAAATATCTGCCAGAAAACACCTATCTAATTAACTAGCTACTAATGTTACTACCTAATATTAGCATTAGCTATCATGGTAATTCATTTCAGAATTAGCCATGCTCGCTAGCTAGCTACAGCTAACGTAGCTAGATAGGTAACTAGCTAACTAGCTCAGTGCAACATAAAAATGTGTTTCAGCATTCATGTATTCAGAAAAAGCTGTAGCCTAAATATTTGCTTTTCTAAATATGTCCTTGGTGTAGCATACATTCTTAGTTAAATAATTATTATTGCTGGACTTCAAGACTCACGCACTGTTTTAAAGTTAGTTTGATGTTGGAAATTTCTCTGACAGCTATTAAGATTGGACTGTCTAAGCATCTGTCAAATATCTAACATCAAACTAGCTTTACTGTGGTGAATCTCGCCTCGAGCTGCTAGAATTATATTTTGCACTGCCAGAAAGATTTCTTGCACCTAGGCCACCTCAACCAAATAACAAAAATGAAGGCGACCGACATCGAGAGAGAGAGAGAGAGAGAGAGAGAGAGAGAGAGAGAGAGAGAAAAGGAAATCATCTTGCATATGGGTTTACTTGGTCTCGGTTAATAACTTACTAACGTTAATGGAGATCTGCTATGAACATAACATCTTGTGGAGGGGAAAGCCAAATTGGGATTTGCTATTTAGTTATTGCAATGTCTGTTTGGTAAATTAAAAGACCAGCTTAGATTAGATATGCCAATTGATTTTACAATCACTACAACTAAAATTAATGTATCCATTTAGAAAGACATTTTCAATATTGCTTGTATTCAGTGAGAAATTTACTCCCTCTCACATGACAGCAATTAGGCCTATGCACTCTGTTACATTGGACAGTTGCCCTCAACCAAAGTGCATCTGCAGAGAAAGGCTCAAATGCCAACAATGTCAAGTAACCTGTAGAGGCACTTATACATTAAGCATCCCTTACACAAAGAGAAACACTTGGCATTGGGTTATCATTATTGTAGTCTATGAATTACTATTCTTCCTTAAAGGTAGAATCTGCAATGTCATCAAACAGCAACCTCTTGGCAAAAGATGACAACATGGTACTGCGCTTTGCTTATTTCTTTTGTTTTTGTCTGATGTTTGGGCTGGATTTCAGTGGGTATAGGGGAGGGATTGCTACTGCTGGCCACACCTCAGGCTCTACCATGTGAGGTCTGAAGAAATTCACAGAATAATAAGTTGCTAAACTCCAACCCAAAACCAAGACCAAAACAAGAAAAGTAAACAAAGCACAATATGAAGCAGAGCTCTTTTGCCTAGAGGTCACTGTTTGACAGCATTACAGATTAAACCTTTAATCTGAACACTAATGTATACTACATTTGTCTTGCCCTCACTGTGATTCATATAAACCTTTTTGATGAATGATGTGATTGCTGGCTGTCAGATGTGAATGATCTGATCATTATTAGTCAGTCTGCAATATGTGCTATAGGGCCAATATCTCTAATAACAATATAATCATCACACAATCCACATAATGGATTATCACGACTATAAGCTGGTGTGCCTTGAGAATCTGGTTTAACTTTTGGTGTGCCTTGGGCCCAAAGCGGTTTACTGATTACTATGTTTTTCATTTAATTTTATTTCAAACCTTTATTTATTCTCAAATGGACAGTTGAGGTTACCCTCATTTACAATGTCGCAGAGACTTACAGGCATGTCAATATGCAAATATAAAACAATTAGTAATAAATAAAGAATCAGTTTACATTGTTAACATATAAGACATCATATAAGACAAGTCAGGAATAAAAACAATTGCATACTGTTGCAGGCAAACCTGCAATTGAATTAAATTAAAACCATCCATGTGATATGGAGGGAACAATTGGGGCTAAGTCAAAAGGTAATTCATTTTGGAATATGTTCTGTTTTTTATTGTAGGTGTTCAGACTGCAGTGGCTCCAACAGTGACTGTGGCTTTTGCCAAAACAGAACTTGTCAGCCAAATCAGAAATGTATAAGTTGAGAGTTCAGCTTTCTGATGGTGAGTGAAGCTACAGATATTGAACCCATTTTGTTTTGCTTTATGTATCATTATCTGTATTTCACGATTTAAGATACATGCCCATTCCTGTAAGTTTAAAGGGGAACTACTCCCATTTTCGAAATTCATATACATTTATTGTGTAAGACAGTCCAAAAATGTTAGTGAACATAAACAACTCTCCCAAATCAAAAGACTAGTGCTAAAACTCAAATTTGAGATGCCATCAAGTATCAAGTCTGGTGCTGCTCCATAGACAATGACTTGGGAGAGATGCTATAGATGACAGAGGGCACCCAGGGGAATGGTCTGAGTGTGGGTATATTTTCTGTTTCAGAATCTTGAATACAACTATAGAATAAAGCTCATTTTAATGTAAAGAAGGAAATAAAGATTCAGTGGGTCCTCAAATTCAGCCTCCTATTCATTGTCTTTGGAGTAGCTCCAGACTTTATATCTGATTACATAACAAGTTTGAGTCTTACTTCTCTGGTTTCTCGCTTTGGGACAGAGTAGCTCATGTTCACAAATATTGATTGAACTTTCCTCGGCCATGGAAATAACAAATTGAAATTCTTGATTTGGGTATTGTTCCCATTTAACTCTCTATGCAACACATATAATGTCAATTAAAGGTGCATCCATTGATATTTTCATCTGGTCATATGCAAGTCACTCCACAGAAAATTAGGAGTTTACGGCAAAACTTTTATATGAGTGTATTTCAGGCAGGAAAGGAAATTTAAATCTGACGATTTTTGTGGTAATTACACAGCAGTGTTTCCCATACATGGACAAATGTGTGGTGGCCCGCGACAATATAAGCATTGACCAACACTACTTAAAATGGGTAAAATCTTACTTCATTGTAGAGCTGCACACAGTCCCTCCTTGTCCAGCTCTCTCTCACACACACAACAGACACATCTGTGAATAGCCCCACCCCTTGCACAAGTAGTCATGCACAGCAGAATCGAATATCCAAGGAGCGAGAAATTAAAACCTTAAAATACATATTCAATAACACAATGAGTACCATTTTCTGGAAGAGGAAACATTTATGCTTGAGACACACCGGTTACCTCATGGCTGCCTCACGGAACTGCAGCAGCTCACACATATGATGCTGTCCACACAGACAGCGTCATCAACAGAGCATCTCACATGAGAAAATAGGCTTGATGCCATTTCTCTAGGATGAGCAAGTGCTGCTGCTGCCTTGCAGGGCCACTCTGCTCCCGTTGCTCTAACCTGTTAACATGCTTGCTGAAATAAAAAGCAAGATGTTCCACGGCGCACATGCACTGCTGAGGTAACCGGTGTGGACCTTTATAAAGGACAGAGCGTTAGAAGGTAGAGAAGGTATATGTTACATATCTGAGTTGGTTCATTTTCCTGTGTTCATTGGTTTATGAACGTACTCTTTGGGAAGCGAACGGTACAAGCTATTCAGGCTTTGCTCGACAATCATGCTTACCATTGCTGTGTAGGACTGAGTCAAAGTAGCGATGGTAACATTGATGGCAGTAGTGATGGTACAGTAGTATTGGTGGCAATATTTGGCCATTTTAAGTAGGGATGGGCAGGAGTAACCTAATCTAGTCCTCGAGTACTCCTTTTATTATCACCTACTCGGCTAGTGAAATACTAACTGAAATGAGCTTATTGCTTTTGTTTTGTCCAACACTTAACAGAAAAAAAAATATATATATATAAAATAAAAAAATAAAAAAATAAAAAAATAAAAAAATATATATATACATATATATATATTTTTTTTTTTTTAACTTGCATATAGATTTAAAAAAATAACCATCAAAATCAACTGGTATAAAAATAACTGGGGAAATGATAAAGACCAGGCAAAAGGACATTTTTGAAGAATTTGCACAGCAAATTAGAAAAAATTAGAACGAAAGGTATTTGAGATACACTAATTCTAAAATTTAAAGTTTGTCCTGATGGTGGCACTAGAGGAAAAGTCATGGGGTAACCAAAATCAACAGACTTCATCCTATAGGGGTCCTTTTTAAAAGATTTGAATGAAAGCTATTGGAGTTATCGCGTTCACAAATAGGATATGAATGTTTGGCCTGATGGTCATCGAAATCAATAGGCTTATTCCTCTATGGGTCATGAATGTGCACAGTAAATTTGAAAACATTTGAATGAAAGCTATTTGAGATACACTAATTTAAATATTGAAGGTTTGGACTGATGGTGGCGCAAGAGGAAAGGTCATGGGGTCACCAAAATCACTAGATTTTCAATTTCAAAAGATTCAAATGAAAGCTATTCGAGTTATCGCGGTAACATGAAAAGTCTGCAGTGGTGGTCGGGGTAAGACCATAATATCCTCGACACTGTGCTTCAGGGATATAATTAGAATTTTTTTTTACAGGGTCTTGCCCTCCCTCAAGTACCTGAAAAACATAATCAGGAACTAACTCAAACTATATCAGAAAGAGAAGTAAAGGAACACATACAAAAATTTAAAGTTTGTTAAAGTCCAGGAGATGATGGTTTTACAAATGAATTTTACAAAGAATTTAAAGAACAACTAACACCCCTACTCACAAGAG
This sequence comes from Parasudis fraserbrunneri, assembly GCA_900302295.1. NCBI lineage: Eukaryota > Metazoa > Chordata > Actinopteri > Aulopiformes > Chlorophthalmidae > Parasudis > Parasudis fraserbrunneri. The sequence continues at coordinate 22,369 of OMKL01044814.1, forward strand.
CTTTCAACTTTGCACTCAACAACCACCAATGGGCTAAAAGCTGGGATACATCAATTATTACAGTTATTCACAAAGAAGGCAAAGATCCAACAAAATGTGCCTCATACAGGCCAATATCTCTTTTAAATAATGACTATAATAATAGCAATAACTATTTAAATAATAACTAGCATAAAAGCAAACAGAAACAACACCAGGCATTATCAATACAGATCAAACTGGCTTTATTTCTAATAGACTTTTAACAGACAACATCCGCCATACACTAAATATAATAAATTACTCAAAACGAATGAATAATAAATCTCTGCTATTAACGTTGGATGCAGAAAAGGCCTTTGACCAGGTAGCCTGGCCTTTCATATTTGAAACATGTAGAAGCTTTGGGTTCCATGAGTAATTTATATCTTGGTTACATTTAATGTGTAATCCACCCACAGCACAGGTAAAGGTCAATGAATCTCTATCAAAATGATTTGCGCTCTCAGGAGGGACAAGACAAGGTGACCCACTCTCCCGATTGATAAATGATATGCAATTCGCATTGAACCGCTAACGGAATGTATTAGGAAAAATGAAAATATTGGGGGGTGAAAATTGCAAACAAGGAACATAAAATAGCATTATACACAGACAATGTAATACTATATATGGATCCCATATATAGGGATATATCTATCCCATTAATTCTGAAAAGAAATTATATTATGGACAAGGCTAAAAATCCAAGGCAATGACGATAAATGGTCAAATAGAGCAGGATTTGAAAGAAAAATATGAATTTGTATGGGACAAAAGAAACCTAACATACCTTGGGGTTATAATTCCCACAAAATATAGATGACCTCTATAAACACAATTACTAAAGATTGGAAAATAGGATAAAACAAGATCTGAATAGATAGAAAATTCTTCCCCTTCCATTATTGGCTAGGCTTGACACAGTGAAGATGAATCTGCTACCTATTCCAAACACTGCCCATTCCAATAACAACAAGCACATATAAAAATGGGATAGGCTAATTTCAAAATTTTCTTGGAATAGGAAAAGACCAAGAGAATTCAAAGTGCTAAAGAAAAAAAAAATCAAAGGGAGGATTAGGGCTCCCAAATCTCATCAGCTACTATAATGCAGCATTAATAAAACCACTAGCAAGCTGGCTAAATGACAACTGTGATGCAAAATGGAAAAAATTTAAATGAAAAAGGCCTAAACAAATGTACTCCACTAATGGATGATGATATTAATCAAATTAAATAATTTGAAGAAATATCCCGAAAATATAATCTCCCCAAAACAGACTTTTTAAAGTACTTGCAAGTTAGAAGCTATGTGAAAGAACAAATACACAAAAATCCAAACATTACAGAAAATCATTTAATGATTAAACATTTGATAAATAATTATAACAGAAAATTTAATAAAGTTAATAGCAACAATAACTCAGTCAGCAGTGCAAAACTTAAATGGGAGGAAGTACTGAAATTACATGTAATCATAGATTGGCAAACCATATCAATAAATACTTTTAAAACAACAAACTCTGATTGTTGGAAAGAATATGCCTGGAAAATACAGACTCGATATTTCATTACCCCGGTTATACTGTCAAAATATAGTAAAACAATAAAATGCTAGAGAAAATGCGGTGAAGAGAATGCTAACCATTCACACGTTTCTACTATGTCCCATGATTAAAAAAAAATAAAAAATACTGGAAAGAGGTGGTACTCTAGGTACTCGAGGATCTAGGTAGTTTCATACTTCCTCCCTGTCATGCCAGAAGCTGAAAAATACGTAGCCAGGATCCTTAGAATCACAGCACTAAAACAAAAAAGTAGAAATTGGTTGAAGCCTGAGCTGCCTACAACTGAAAAATGAAGAGACTCAATGGAATAAGTTTATCAAATGGAATACATAACATATAGAATAAGGGGTGCAGGAAACATATATTGAGACATTTTACTGTAGATAAGCCAATAAGTAAATAAATCCTTGATGTAAATGTAAATGGCTAATTTCCTTTGTTTGTTTCTTTTGTTCCAGATCAACTTGACGAAAGCCTGACTCCAAAACAACTTGTGGAGTGACTGCAAAACATGGAGAAATGGGCTCTTCTGTATGCATGTGTGTGTGTGAAAGAGAGTGGATGGGAATGTGTGGGAGCATGTGTTTGTTTGTTTGTGTATGTGTGCACAAATGTATACTAATTGTCTTGGACAATGTTTAAGTGCATGTTTGTGTACTGTATGTAAATATATGAGTTTATGTATATGTTGGTGCACTGTTTTTCCTTCTTTTTTTCCCTTTCTTTTACATAATTTTTTTGTACATTACATTAAGGAAGACATACAGTAAGTCTGTATCTGTGACATATAAGATGTGACCCTGTGTGGAATGGGAGGGGGAGGGGAAGAGGGAGAGGAAGAAAGAAAAAAGAGTGAAAGAAAAAAAAAATATATATTGTCATCAGTTGGATGTTTATGAGATAGATGTTGAAACACAAATTACAATTAAGTATAAGAAAATACAAATTTAGAGGATTAGAGGAATCCCTCAACTGCATCTTGCAGTTACAATTGAATCCATGTGGTTGCACTGTCAATATGCTGTACCCAGGACCAGCCTGAGGCATAAGCAAACTAAGTGCCTTTTTTTTTGTATTTAGACAAAAATCAAGACAATCCACATTCATAAAGCTGCCCGAGATGTCATCTAGGTTTTTCGAGGAGTCCACAATGCAACACATACATATTGCCACAGGTAGCCTGCTGTAATGTGGATGCCTTCTAGCCACTACCCTCTTTAGCAAATACTACTGCCCTAGCATATTGCATTGAACATGACCACTCATATTCGTGTAAGAACCCGACGGAAACATACAAATCTCGAATTGAGCGGCTAATAGCCGCCAACGAAGAAAATACTGATGCAAGGACTGGCACATCACTGTGATGTTGCTAGCTAAGCTGCGCTAACATTAGTTGGTTAGGATGGTAATGGCTAGAGGACATCCACATTACAGCCGGCTGCTTTTGACCGCAGAAGAACAATGCTCTGTGCGCGTTGCACTGTGGACTCTTGGAGAAACCTAAATGATGTCATGGCAGCTTTATGGATACCCGCCATTATACAGCTTTACAAAGACAACAGGATACAAGCAAAACAATGCACACACAAAATACAAAACACAGTAGCTCGGGAGCTGTAGGTATGCAAATGTTCAAGCGTTGACAATAGTCAATAGCATTAGCGGCGCCGGGGGGCCCCCCCAAATCAAATTCTGCTTAGGGCTCCATAAAGGCTTGGGCCGGCCCTGGCAGCACCTTTTCTGTTGGAAACATTAAGACTCTTTTGGGCCGCAGAACAAACAACCTAAGGTATCCATTGGTACCAACCTCGTCATGCTAGCTTGTTGGGAAGAGGGCTAAATAATACTACAAAGTTGGGCTAAATTTTGGTGAGGGAAAAACTGCCATGGCCATTTTCGAAAGGGTCCATTGACCTCTCACCTCAACATATCTGAATGAAGGGTTCTATGGGTAGCCATGAGTCTCCCCTTTATAGACATGCCCACTTTATGCTAATCCCATGCAGTTTTGGGCAAGAACCATACAGTTCTTTGCATGCAGTAAAAATGTGTTATTTAAAAGAAATAAAGTCTTGGAATTGCATAAACTGTGTATGACTGGAAATCTGAGACTCTTGTGGATCCAATGAGCCCAACTGTATTCATGTGTGATGATGTCAGTCCCCATAGTAGCCATTTCATTGTACTAAGACCATTTTCTTTTTACTTTTTTATTCTTGACCTCACTGTATAAAATGACCAATTGTGACCTCTAGGGTAATCACAGCCTCATGAAACTTTACAACCATGAACAAGAGACCTAGGTCATTCAGAGTAGGTATGGGTTTCTTAGGTTTATTGACCATAAGGGGGGGTTTCTGAGCAATTTCCAGAACAGAAGTGCTCACCATCCAATCGGCAAAAAATGTGATTCTTACAAATGGTAAATGGTAAATGGACTGCATTTATATAGTGCTTTTATCCAAAGTGCTTTACAACTTATGCCTCACATTCACCCATTCACTCACACACATTCACACACCGACAGTGGAGGCAACCATGCAAGGTGCCAACCTGCACGCCGGGAGCAGTTAGGGGTTAAGTGTCTTGCTCAAGGACACTTCGACATGCTGCCAGGAGGAGCCAGGGATCGAACCGGGAACAGACGACGGCTCTTCCTCCTGAGCCACTGTCGCCCCCAAAAATATCCAAATGTAAAAAGGTTTTTGATACCACAGCATGAATATTCTATGGTGTTCCACAAGGTCTAGGTGTCTTAATGTGGTATTTTGGAGGGATCTTTGTTGTTTAGCAATTCTCAAGTGGTCAAAGATTTTAAAATATTGTACAAAATCTGTGTAACAAATGGTATCAACACAAAAATTGCTGCAACTTATGAAACATAATTGAGCATGGGAATGGCCATCATACACTAATATCATAATTTCTAAGCCCTTATACACTCTAAACTTTCAAAATGTTAACAGGCGCCTAACCAAAAAACAATGTTTAGTACAGATTTATGACTAGAAAAACCTGACACACAGTGCTGAGCTGCATCTCAAATTAATCTTCAGGTTCCCAGCTTTCAGATGATGTATACCACTTCTATGTGGCTCTATATGAGTCTCCAAGAGGGTTAATATGAGTTTGTATTCTTGTGACCTAAGAAAGAGGAAAAAAAGCTTTCACTGAAAAATGTAAAGCTCTCAGCCATACAATTATCTAAATTGTATATATACTATACTATATTATAGTACAAAAGCTATATGATTATCGGGTTGTAGTTTTATGGTTATGTCAAAGATATGTATTTTTTTCACATGTTATTGGGACATTACAAGAGCAGCTCTGTTTCTCTCTGCTGAGGGTTTGCCAGATGTGCAGTGACCAGACAGAAGACAACATTATTTGTGTTTATTTGTTTTCAGTGAGCCAATAAATGGTGAAAAGCAGTTCCTGAGTCCCTCTCCTATCTCTGATTGATTGACCACCGTTACACCTACACATTCAAAACATTCAGAAAATCATTGAATCCAAGCTGCTTTGCTTTTGCTTGGTTACAATTATATAACCTTAGCCTGGAAGTGATTGGCCGTATTTGTATCAGGGAGACCTTGTAAATGCTGTGATGATTAATAATATGTCTCAATAATGATTTTTAAAGTAGGATATCATAATAATAACACATGTGATAGCCTATAGCCAATATAGGCCTAGTTAGCTTTTAGATTTGTGGAGGAACATTTGGCTGATTCCAAACAGTGAGACAGCTACTGCATGTCGGCATCCATGCTATATGTTTGAAAGCACTTCTAAATCTAAACCAAGCCATAGCCAGCTAAACTTGCATCTGTCTTCCTGCAGTAATTCTCTTGCTCTTGTCCAAGTTGGGTGCTGATGGCCTACACAGACTATTAGCTGGTTTAATCACCATCACCATTTATATTTGCTACCTGCACCTATTGATTAGTAATTTGCCACATAAAGTAACCCAGTAATCTGAAGCTATAATAATTAAGAGACCTCATATTATTATAATTAAACATTAAACTTAAACATTTGGATAAAATAACACTAAACTGCAAGAGTTAGTGTAATGACAGTGATGTAGGGAATCGTGTATTTTAGAAGTCAAAAGTAAAGCCCCTGTGGGTTTTGATCCACCACAAAACATCTGGAACTGGGTCTCAGTTCCCAAAACTAGTGATCAGACATCCCAGGGTCTACCTTTAAAGTTGATATGTGTCTACCATTCATTATTCAAGTGAGCTTATTCTCATTCTTTTTGTGTGTTTGTATTAGTTGGCGAACCATCTGAGGTAGTGCACCGATAAAGAACAGTCCTGGGCATCTTCCGCAAGGGCAAGACAATGGAGGAGGTGTTTAACAAGTTTGGAGTGGATCGCAACACAATTTCACAACCTGCAGAAATTGCCGAGCTGGCAACTGCTGCTCCAGAAAAATATGCACAGCTTCTTCAACAGAAGTGGAGAAAGCTTGTGGACACTGCAAAACGATGCAAGGAAGCTGTCGAGGCCGACGAAGCAACCTCAGAGACCATAAGACAGATGAAGGAGGATAAAGAGCTACTGCCCGTAAGAAAGCACTGAACACCCCACCCGTCAACTTCTCACCTGCCTCGTTCAGGCATTTGTTTTTGGTGTTCATGTTGGTCCAAGTTAATTAGTCCCCATTTTTAGAGATCCCCTCCACTTAAAAACATGTTTTGTTTTTTTATGGTTAACTCCTCTTGGAGGCATGGCTTTCACTATGCAGATTGTTATTTGTGCAGAACTTGTCACCAGAGCGCATTTTTCACATTCTTCCCTGGACAGGGAGAGCTTCTCCATACTTTAACGTCAGCATACTCTGAAAGCTGAGTAGGTATTGACATGTCTTGAAAGAATAAGCTGCCGATGTGGAATTCCTGGTAAATATTAATAGGTTCTTGTTTCCAATTTGCATATTCATAGATCCTTGCATTTTCAACAAGGGTAAAGTTATTGAGATGCTGCTAAGCAATTTTCCGTAGTTTGTGAAAGTTGGTGAAAAATAACATTTATACAGATTGTAAATTCAGTCTAGAATTATTTTAAGGGTTTGAAATACATATGGAGGGGATCTTTATGTTCTCTTCCATTTTAGTAGAATTTTTAGTTTTCAAAATAACATGCAAGTGGAATGTCAGTGAGGAAAAAATAAATTTCATTATTTTTATAGAACAGTGAAATTGTTAAATCACTATTTTGTTATTCCTTTCAAAGAACACTGAAATTGTTCAATTTAATTTGGAATGAATCATGTAGATAATGGTTGTAATGATGGATTGCTTTCCAGTTGGAAATGTTTCACTAATGTTTAATAGCTGTGTGATTGTTTCAACTTAGCTGTGTGATTGTTTCAACTTTACATTAAGGGTCACAGAGAGTGTTACTTTAATGTTAATTATGGTTAAGTAATGCTTATTCAACACTCTTATGCATTCATGAGGTTTTACTCAAGGGATACGTTTCAACTTTACAATAAGGGTCACAAAGAGCACCAATAAATGTTTAATTATGATTAAGTATGCTTATTCAGCGTTCTTATGCATTTATGAAGTGTTACTTAAGCAATAAATGTTTTAAACTTTACAGTAAGGGTCACATAGAGCATTCATTAATGGCCAATTATGGTTAAGTAATGCTTATATAACGTGCACAATAATTTATAGCTTAGGCTATAAGAAAAGGAACGT
>OMKL01044814.1:29699-43241 GCA_900302295.1 Parasudis fraserbrunneri
TTGGAAATGTTTCACTAATGTTTAATAGCTGTGTGATTGTTTCAACTTAGCTGTGTGATTGTTTCAACTTTACATTAAGGGTCACAGAGAGTGTTACTTTAATGTTAATTATGGTTAAGTAATGCTTATTCAACACTCTTATGCATTTATGAAGTGTTACTTAAGCAATAAATGTTTTAAACTTTACAGTAAGGGTCACATAGAGCATTCATTAATGGCCAATTATGGTTAAGTAATGCTTATATAACGTGCACAATAATTTATAGCTTAGGCTATAAGAAAAGGAACGTCTACATGAAGGTAAAGAAACAAGCAAACCTCTAACTGAAGACCATGGACTGTGTCCACTGATCTCAACCTTCACCAAAAAGAAGTCATAAGTTGGGGGATGGACAAGTAAGTGGGCAATCATTACCCTTAATAAACATTTATAAAAATGTTTTCTTAATTAAATGGCTTAACTATGAACTTAATGGCATACATGTTTATTAACATCTTTATCAAGTATTTACTAATATTAGTACCTTAAGTAACATGTAAACCCTTAATAAATGTTAACAAGACCTTTGTTAAGTTACTTAATGTTTATTGTGTTAACTGTTGGTTGATGCTTATTACTGCATTAACTAATGTTAATAACATCTTTATAAACTATTAAATAATGTATAAATGAATACCTTAGTTAACATGAACATGATTAGTAAATGATTACCAGACAGTTAACTGTAATTAACTGTTTGTGAATGCTTATTACTGCATTAACGAATTAATCTACCCTTATTGTAAAATGTTACCTTATAGGTAATTAGGCAATATAGTGCTGTACTGTTTTGCTATATTTTTATGATTGATAGTATTTTCTACATATCTTTGTATCTTTGGTACAATGCTCCAACAGACACCTCAATTGCCAACTAGGGGATACATAAACTACCTATATATTTATTTACCTAAGAAATTAGATGCCATGGTAAATTTTCCAACAAACTGCTGCGTCACTTTTATTAATTTTCTTCAACAGAAAACATCTCATCGCAAACAGAACTACAACAGAACACGTCATGGCACAATATCAAAATGTCTTTGAGAGTGAAGCAAGTAAGTTATCTACATTCTTACAACCTACATGCCTTGCCCACTTAACTTTTTTTTCAAATAAATTATTACCTGCAACATTAAATAAATTACTCAACAGTTTAAAGCTATTGTGAGTAGGACTTTCACTGTCAAATTAACCTTTATGTTGTTATAGACAATGGTTGCATTTGGTTCCAGGTAAAATCCTTTCATCTCATCATTATCGCCCCTCGAGACGAGGCAGGAATCCCCCAAATTCCCGGATGAAAAAAATCCTGTTCCTCATGGCCCGACACCATTTGTCATATGATCTTCCTCTGTAGGGGAAATAGACTGTTCTCATGTGTAGACCGCCACCTAGAGGCTTTGATTTAGTGATTTACACTTTGTAAAGTGGTTACTGATCCTCATAACTCTTTCCACTAAGTGGCAGTATTGCAGAAAATTCAGTACTCCAACCTCCACTGAATCTCAAATGAGGATGAAGCAGTGTTGTCATCTGGGTAGAAAACAGGTGGGAGTTTTCTGAACTTGCCTCTAGTGGTGCAGTAGCTGTGGGAATGCTTTGACTGTAGATAGGAACTGCCAGCTCTAACTTTAATCTCTTTGGTTCCAACTTATGTTAAGGATGACAGCATTTACATTCCCTTGATCCCTTGTTTTTCCTCCCTTCCACAAAGGGTATAAAATGCAAGCGTCCAGCATAAAGTGTGTCCCACAATCCAATGCTCAACAAAGTCACTGAACCCACCCAGAATCAAACACAAGTGTGATGGCTAAGAACTGTGCATATAAATGAGTAGCCTATATTGGCAACTTCCAGTTTGGATACTTTAGTTTCTTTAAAGTTAATTCCTTTCCTGACTTCCTTGTCTGTTCATATGCTGTACCATTTACAGATTACAAATTCCACTGCAAAGCATCATTAAACTCATTTACCAGATTGAGGCATAACCGATTATTTCTCTCTATGCGCCTGGCCAAAGTGATCTCTGCTCAGAAACATTGGCTGCAGAAGGTACCAATTTGGTAGAGCCAGACATCATAATGACACTTAGCTCAACACTCACTCAATTTGGAATAAATACGAAGGGCAGGTAACATGAATTTCCTGATACCTTGATCGTCTCTCTCCATTGGCTTCCCAAGTAACCTGTCACCCCTCCACTCCTCGTGTGTTTGGTAGGAGGCAACCTTTGACTGGCGTTGTCTGATGCCCTCCCTTTCTTGCCTCAGTGTAGTCCTTTGTAAAGCCGGAGGCTGGCGCATGCTCAGTAGTTTAGGGCTATATCTCTGGCTTACAAATACAAGAGAGACCCAGAGTGGAATTCCCCTTTAAAGGTGGTCACGCTGTTTAAAAAAAAAAAAAAAAAAATTGTATATTGCAAATATATTAGATTTAAGGGCCATTCAATTTCAACCGATGGTGTTCCCTTGTGGAGAACCAAGGGTTCACTTGTAAATCAGGACTTTCGTCACAAGAGGGCTCACTAGAGGGAAGACAACAAGGGAGGGAATGTGCTAATTTGGATCAGAATGCAGCCAATGTTTCCAAGGACAAGCCGGTTTATATGCCGAGAAGAATGACATAGCGTTTCATAGGAATTCACATAAAAAAATTACAACCAAATATCTAATGAACTAAAGACCTTTGTCAAAATCTTTCTTGGGAGCATCAATTACATCAAAGGCAAAGTTTCCTGATAAATTTTGGATGAATTGTTCTTTTAATAATGTTCATAAACTCAGAATATTAATTAGAATAAAAATTAGGAATATATATTCTTGACTTTTTTTCTTACGAAAAACTTGAGTAACTTGTAAGATTTAATTGCCCTCGTTCACTATTCCATTACCATGTAAACAGAGTGTCTTACGTAAAGGGGGGGGGTAATATTAATTTAGCCATTTTTTGCTACTGTAATGGCTATGTGATTATTTCAAAAGGTTAAATATGACATTTCATAAATTGATTTACAATAACTCCACTATTTAGCAATTTACAATTGTAGGTCATTTCAATACATCTCATTTTCAATGACAGCCAGTGCCATTCAACCCCCTCTCGCATGACAGCAATATGCCCTCTGTATATACACTGGTGCAATAGTGAAATAGTACAATTAGGAATCAGACACTGGTGACATCAGAATCAAAACAAACATTATACATGCAAAATACAGTAATATATTCAAGTGAAAATCCTACTCCTAGCAGCTTTAATTAAATTTTTTCTCCATCAACTACCGGTAGCATTCTTTAAATGCTACTGCAAATGTTTGATGTTCTGGTGGGCAATAGCTGCTGAACTTGTATACCTCACCTTTGAATACCAATATTCAGTTCTCTTACATATGACACACCTCCTTAATTGCCAAGAGCAGTTCTTTCATGCAACTGTCATTAGAGAAGTGCTCACTCAAAAGCCCTGTTCAAACTGGATTAGTTTTACGGGGGAAGGTCCTGTAATGTAATTTGTACTTGCATGTGCTGTGTGCAATTCTAGCAGACCATTCATACTGGATAACGGATCTTTCTAATTTTCCACAAATTATTACCCTTAGCTCTGATATAAAACTTCATGATCTACACTCTACCAGCTGCCAAAAACGTAATGCCATTACATTAGAGTTGTCAGTTCAAACTGGATTGCGATTATCTGATGACTTCTGAGATTGCTGAAATACAGTAGGTAGTTTGCTCCAGATATTTACTTTTCAGAATTCTACAAATGACTGAACTGGCAGATTCGCACTGGATTAAAATTATGGATGCCATTTGTAATAATTACATGGTCATGGGACCATGTCCCATGACCATGGGACCTCCCCCAGTTAAACTAATTGATAGGGCTAAAGGCTGAAATGAATCGTACACGGAAGAATACTGCAAGTGTAAATACAAAGTCTCAAGCTCTCCTCATGTAAACTGATGCAATGGCAAGTGCTTTCCCTTTTGGATCACTAAAGCTGGTTTATGAACACTGTATGGCAAATCAAATTTAACTCAAAGAATCATCCTATTGTAAACAGTTGAAAAGAAATAAAAGACTAAGTAGGCTAATTAGTGATAACACAAAGTAAGTGATGTCAGTCATGGATTGGTCTCTGGATTAATATGTCATTGATGGTTTTTGACTGCTGGTACAGTGCAATGACGTATTGGTCGCTTCTGGGCGAAGTCGCACTTGGTCTTGATGCCGAGGTCTTTTTTAACCGCATTAGTCTCTTTCACAGTACATGTTGCTTCCAACAAACTTCACGAGCCCTGCAGTGTTTCACACAGGTTTCCAGTTCCTTGGATGAGGCGGCACGTCAGGAAGGGCAGAGCGTCTGAGGTGCTGAGGTGTTGCATCTAATCACAGATCTTCTCCGGAATCTACTGGTCCAAAAGCAATCCCCATTGTTCCCCAATCAAAAAACGATACCTTTGTTCTAATTAATCATCCATTCATCATTTCAATGTTACTTATTACTCAGGAGATTCCAGCATCTCTCTCGTGTGCCCTACCATAAGATATATCAAGTGATGGGATTGACCAGAGGCTAAACTGTGACCTTTATTGATGATTACGCTTTCAATAAGTGGGACAAACTAAAAATTGCAAAGCAGCAAGAGGCCATTTTGTCAGATGAAATGTATCCATTATTATGACATCACCAACTTTTGCACATATTATTAAACCACACAACACTGGCATGATGGAGACACATCATGATTCAAACAATGACTTTGCTGTCGATTATGGTGCAGACAGCTTTTGTAGTCCGACCATATCATAGCAAGACAAACGCACTGTAGGGGCACAGTTTTTTTCTCTGTTAACCTAAACTACATTTATTTCACGCTTCTTCTAGTTGGGTTGTCCTCGACATTAAGGAAATCTAACCCAACTAATAGTCATAGGATTTTGTTGTTCAATGAACTAATCCCTTTAACTAACTAATCCGTAAAAAGATGTTTTGTCCACATTACTGTCATTCTGCAAATTGTAATCATGCAGGAGGACCTCTTCCAAGTCTAGTGCTTGTTTAAAGACCAAAGGCATATTTGTGATTATTATGATAGCAGAATTGTGCTCATTTTACAGGAAATAACTCATTCAGCATGAAAACGACAAAAAAAACTCATATAATAGTAATGATAACCAATAGCCAATAATAACACCCAATTATTAGTCACCTAATCACCTAAGAGGGACCAGCCAGTCATATTTTGTTTAGCATGTAATGAGTTTAGACCGTTCCCATGAGCATCATCAACAAATGTGCAGTTCCGCTTGCATTAAACTTACCTTGCGCACAGACACACAGAAAAATATTAATTTTGTAGTATGAATATGTATTTCAAAGTAAGATATATTGCTGCCATAGAACTTCGAGAAGGTGGTAACATTTTAAAGTAAACCTGGGATTTAACAAATTTACAAAGGAGGTCCTACATCACGTCTCATTTACATGTTTCTAATTTGAGGCAAATTAGATCATATAGACGCCCGTAGATGTGTGCTTGGTGTGTCTATCTGTGAGGTCTTTGATGAGCACACAAGAGAAAGGGGGAGGAACTGAAAACACTTCTGTCTGAGTGAAACTGCCAAGGTCTGTGGGTGAATGATTAGAGATGGCAGAGAGGAGCTTGAAAAGATTGAGAGCATTATCAGTACATTTTGGGAGATGATGACTCCAGGGTGACTTAAAACAAGTCACAGAGCCGTACCGTTTGCTTTGGTCAGTATAAGTCATCATTGCGGTAAACACAAGCATTGTACATTTTCCTGGATCTACTTTATGAAGTGACAGTGATCGCTTCGAAAGTAGTTCAGGCTCAGGCAGACTCAAAGCAATCGCTCGTCATGTCATAATGCCCGTGTTCATCGCAACGATTACACTGACCAAAGCAAACCGTATGGCTCTGTGACTTGATTTAACAGTTTTCGGACAACAATGGAGTTCTAGAACTTCTGGATATGAGCTATAATCTGGTGTTGGCTGGATGGACCATACTTGTGAGTAGAGGAAATGCATTGTAAATTTGGGTCTTTTCGTAGGCTATGTTGACAATACGAAAAAAATATATTACACCGGTCTTATCCTTCAACTTTTATAGACTTTACTTACCTACCAAAGTAAACTTTAATCCACTGAAGTAGAGTATATGAATACTATGTCTTTGACATACACATCTGTGCAGCTATGGATGATTAGATCCTATTTTCAGTCGATTACAGCTTTCTCAGCTTTGTTGGAATGTGACATGGAGCAGACACGCTGCTCATCACAGACCAAAGGAACTGGAAAAGGAATTCTGCTCTTTCCACAAAGGGAGGTGATTTTCTTTAGTTGCACAGACGTGTGTGCTGGAACATATTAAGTTTGTCAGCAACATTACTGTGTAAGAGACTAGAACCATACCTATTTTCAATGTAATCATCATCATCTTCTTCTGCTGTGACCTCATCCCCTACAAAACAACAAAATATACATACAAATTAAAGGTACTAAATGTTGGACGAACAAATAAACAAGACTAAGAGTCTAAAAGCCCCGCTAGCTGCCATGGTATATCCCACTTATACCATGGCCACTCGCCAAAGATTAAAAATAAGGAGCATTCATTCATGTTTTCAGTGTTTCGCATAAAAAATTGAGAGGTCAGCTATGAGCCAGAGGCTAATGGTTTGCTAACAGCATAGCGTCATTGTGAGTTGAATTGAGAGAACAGTCAGGTCTCACTCGTGTTGCATAGGGTTTGCAAACAGTAAACATATTTTGTTTAACAACAAGCTTACCTAACTATTCAACTATTTATTTGCCCTCAAAACAATATCAATATTCATTGCAGGTTGAATTGAGAGGACGGGATGTGTGTATTGTCATCCTGTCGTGGTCAGAGGACAAGGCAGGCTGCAGGCTTATCACATGACCAAAGTGGTGAACCAAGAGACGGACCGACCGACTCTGATTTCTTCCGATTTTTCCATGCTACATACTATATTGTATGCAATTTTCAGTATGTGTTCTGTTAGTATGCAAATAATGTATGCAATAGAGATTTGTATGCAAACCAAAAGCACCAACATTTGAAGTATGGAGCGGATGGTTGCTACACCATCATTTCAATTCCACAATTCTTTGCGCCAGGTCATTTCTAGTGCCATTTTTGGTTCCAGGTCAGCAAAAACTTTCCCCAAAAAACATAAAAAGCAACATACTGGCCATTGAAGCAGCGTTTTTTTTGGCAAAACTGACTATATATCCTCCTGCTTGCATAGCTAGCAAGTGAAAACAGCTGTGCGTGAATTCTTCTTCTGGTATTATGAATGGCCACTTCCACCAAGGTGTGCAGGTCCTCCAAGTATGTTGTATGTAGTATGTCACACATACTGTACTCCATGTATTGAAGAGTAAGCTCCAACAGTATGTAGTATGATTTACATACTTTATGTATGTTGTATATACACAATAAATTCGGAAACAGCTATTGGCATCTGTAGAGCCCCTGGCTAGCAGGGCTAAAAAGATTTGTTGTGCAGTAAATTGTGCAAATCCTGGGGTACTATTTTCTACAGTCAGTGGTAGTAGCTGTGGTTTTACACAACACTGCTTAACTTATACAATCTTGTTGTGAGATTCACTTAAAAAAGTAATAATTTTTGTGCATAGGTCACTAGATTGATCAACTTCTTAATACGAGTTTCACTAAGCATTTCCTGGTTGATAACGAGATGAGATTGTATAATGGCCAATAATGAACATTAAATACTCAACATACAAACATGAAACTGTTTTGACAGCACAGTATTGATGTAACTAAGAGATTTGTGGGGGAAAATGTTTTTAATGCATAGGTATTTCAACTACAATACCAGTTACTTGGGTATTGGCATGTTGTAAAGTGCTGACACAGAGCTGATACCATGAACATGGGATGATGTTCCATTGACCAATCAACGGTCTGCAGTATAGCAGTATAGAGCAATAGCTAAAATTGGCACATTACTGCGGCCCGGCACGACTCAGTTGGCAGTGGAGAAAGCAAAACAAAGCGGGAGCACGGCTTCCGGCACGGCAAGGTAGTGGAAAAGTGCCATTAGACCGACTGTAACCACTTCCTTGTTCATGATGTCACCCTGTTTTCATAGGAGGCGAACGCATGGAAATTGTATCATGCACAGCATGTGGTCAGCAGGTAAACCACTTCCAGAGAGACAGCTTCTATCAGCACCCTGTTCTCAAAGTTCTTATTTGCAAGGTAAGGTTCTAGTTCACAAATGCTGATTTGACATTATTAGACCATATGAATGACATGAATTCAATTGAGTGGTATTCCCCTTTAAGTAACTAGATATGCACTGTTGGGGGCCAACAGCAGGGTATATCCCCGAAATGCCCCGAATCCTTAATGGCGCCTTTTGACCATGCCTCTAATCTGGTCAATCAGTTTGGCCTACCAACCGGCTTTATACAACTTTTAAAGATGGTGGTTACTAGATGCCACACATGAGGTTTAGTGAGAATCAAGTGAACGGCCTAGTTTGGTGCAAATTCAACCAAGCGTTCATAAGTAACGGATCACTTAAGGCTGGGCGGTATACCCTAAATTCAATATCACTGTATTATTTTTTATTCTCAAATTCAGTTTTTTCCATGTTTTTTTCTTTTCTGGATTAATGTTTTTACATCCATTTACCTGTTTTTACCACCCAAAAGGGATTTTTACTTAATGTGGTCACTGCAGGTAGGCATAGCCTACAAGCATATCTCTCGATTCCTGTCATTTATTTGCTGATGGAATGACCGTTCCTACTCATAAGGGTAGAAGCTAGCTACAACTACCCTATGTGAAAGTGCCTATTATAGGCCTGTTCTCGCTGCCCAGAGTGAACCTGTGTCTGTATGTTCGCCTAATTCCACCGGGACTGCTTTGCTTCGAGTTATAGACTTGGTCATCTGTTGTAACTTTTCAAGCTTTTAAACGTTTCCCCCTGTTGATCACGGATCACTTCGACATTTTAGCGTCATCATCTCATAAGAAGCCACGTGGATTACTGGCAGACATCCCTCATAGAACAGACGAGAATTAACACATGCACCCATCTGTTGCTCCTTTTCGACTCTACTATAGGCTGTGTGTGCTCCCACTAAGCGGAGAATGCAGGCAGATGCCCAGACAGACGGAAAAATTAGAGACCTATGGGGAAGAAAACAAGCATCCCAGTGACAGCTCTGGCCCTGAATATTGCCTTGCTGTAGGCTATGTTGTATTTCATAGAGAGCGATTAATTTGCCAAAATGTTTTGGCGCGTTATTTTTTTCTATAATTAATTCATCGAAATGAACGTGTTATTTTGATAACCCTAATGAAAACGTGTGGGTTATGGATAAAATTTATATCTGTGTTACCTTCATTCCCTCCTCTTTCATTCCCGACCAAGGACAAGACACACAAGGCATTTATCTCATCAAGATTTGAGCGAGTTTGCGAGGTGCGCCCAATAGCTCCTGTGGGGAGAGCGAGACTGCAGCAAAGTCGTACATTTATATTAAATGTGTGCTTCTCAGTGTTTTAGCCTGTATGAAATTATTATTAAGTGGTCATAATTTAGGTCAGCTTTTGTTCAATAATGCTTTGAAACTGGAGGTTTTTGAAATATCAAGTCAAGACGATGCTGGCCAGTTTGCTCTGTTGTCTGAGGATGAGAGATTTGAAATGCTGTTTGCTCGTTTTTATTTTTGTCAGAATCGCACCAACATGAAGTCAAATGACTCAAAACTTCACAGGTCTCCCTGCTATTGTAGGACAAACAGATTTGTGAAGTTTACTGAAAATCAGACCGTACACAAGTAGCACATCACTTCCTGTTTACAATGCATTTTTCTGAAATTCAATTGGATCTGGCAGTCCTACAGTTTGACCTCCAAATCACACATTTGAAGACATTGGTCACTAGATCAGGAATCAGAGGATCGGGTCAACAGTCTAGGGGAAGGGAAATTTTTTTTCCAAATATGGTGGATATAAATATGGTGGGTCCATGCAAATTTGTTGTCCGTGAGCAGCTGAATGTCAAGATGTAAGACTAACAAATCAGGAGATATGCTCATTATACCCCCGAATGACAGTGTCGGGGATAGTATGGATTTACCGCCGTTGCAAAGTTTTGGTGTTAGCGCAATAATATGACCCCTAGAGGATTAACTCTATTGATTTTGGTGACCCCTTGACTACCAACAGGCCAAACTTAAAATGTTTTAATTGGTGTATCTCTAATAGCTTTCATTCTAATCTTTTCAAATTTGCGGTGCACATTCATGACCGCTATTGCATGACACTTTATACACTGTTTCTGTCATTAAATAGTGTTTGTATGTCTTTTATTTAATCAGTCTTGCTTCAGGTATTACTCAAGTGATGAGATAAGTAAGGATGAAGATGGAATGGACGAACAGTGCAGGTAGGTTTTATTATTTCACATTATAAAGCAAATTAACAAATCTTTTTTTACTTGTTATGTTTATTTATTATTATCTATTTTTCCTTTTCTCATACAGATGGTGTGCAGAAGGGGGCAACTTAATCATTTGTGACTTCTGCAGTAATGCCTTTTGTAAGACGTGTATTTTAAGAAATTTGGGGAGGAAGGAGCTGTTCGATATCTTGGAGGAGACCAGCAAATGGTACTGCTATGTCTGTAGCCCAGAGCCCCTTGAAGACCTGGTGGAGAGCTGTAATAGTATCCTTGCCAACCTGGACGATGTAAACCTGTATTATCAGCATCCCAAGAGGACTCAAGTGGAGGCAGAGATCTTGCCAAATCTTTCCCAAAGGATTTCGTTGGATACGTGGGACCACAGTGGTATGGACGGTAGTGTTGTGTTTAATTACAAAACACTGCAGATCCCAAAAGATCTCACCAAAAAGGCAAAACACTTGTTGGACTCCACAAACACTGTGAACAAAGCATTTGTGAAGTTTGTTAAAAGTGGTACAAAGGTCAAACAAACAACTGCCGTTAGACTTCTCTATCTTAAGTCTTTTTGGTCAGTCCTGAAAGGACTGCGGAAAACTTTCACTGCTCTCGAGGAGGGCCTTAAGGAGGAGCTCATTGTCTCTGGCTTGTTAAACAGTTGGGAAAACCTGGATGACTTGGATACAGCTCAACAGGTACAAAGAGCAGATGTGGAGCTGGATGTCTCTGATGAAAGATGCCTGAATGATATGCAAAAGCTGGCCGCTCAACATTTGGAAGGGGATGATTCTGACTCTAGGGGCTTTACAGAGGACAGAAATCCTCCTTCCCTCAGTGAGAAATGTGCCCACACCTGCCCTGCTGTGGTCCATGTGACAAAACCGCAGCGACTGAGAGGGAGACCCCGTAAACATCCCCTCAAATCTGCTCAAAGTGCAGCGACTGTGACCAAAAGATTGGTGGTTGAAGTCACACCTGTGCCTATTGAACAAGAGTCACCCTGCAATGTTCCAGAGGTTCAGGTAAATGAGCCCACGAGGGGAGAGAAGGAAAGAAAAGAACAAGTAGAGGATGGAGAGAGAGAGGCTGAGGGTGCTATACCAGGTAGAGGGAGAGAGGCTGAGTGTGTGGCATCGGGTAGAGAGAGAGGGGAAGAGTTCCCTGCAATGGTGGAGTATTTGCACGTAGAAGGGGAATATGACAACAGGCAGCCACCTCCAGTAAAGGTCACACCTTGGTGCCGACCAGGTGACTCCAAGACCAAATATCCTCTTTTGGCCGCTGACAGTGAAACTGACTCAGACCCTGAGGAGGATGTCTCCACCACAGCACGGGTCAGCAGGGCTGATGTCTCCACCACAGCACGGGTCAGTAGGGCTGATGTCTCCACCACAGCACGGGTCAGTAGGGCTGATGTCTCCACCACAGCACGGGTCAGTAGGGCTGATGTCTCCACCACAGCACGGGTCAGTAGGGCTGATGTCTCCACCACAGCACGGGTCAGTAGGGCTGAGGTCTCCACCACAGCACGGGTCAGTAGGGCTGATGGTCGAGGTCTTAGCAAATTAGGGGAGGACTCTGACTCAGATGAAGTCCCTGTGGCTCTACTGCGGGGAGTAGCGATGGCTATGACACTGACCTCTGATGAACCCCTGAGTACTGATGATGACGAAAGGGGGTCGACTCGAGTAACCAAGACGTGTCTCTTTGGGCTCGCTAAGAACACACCTCTCTCACCGCAAAGGGCTGTCCGCAAACGCAAGGCGCAGGACTTTTCCTCTGAATCTGTTTGGAATGACAGACGAGTCAAGGCTCGAAGTGGTCGTGCCACAGATTCCTCTCGTAAAGACCCAGACCTGCCGAAGGAGATGAAGTCCTTGAGTAAACCGAGGCCAATAGGAAAGTCTCGAACAGTCAAAAGAGACAAAAGTACATCTAGGAAAGAGGGAACAAGGCGGCCTGGAAGGCCAAGGAAAGTAGCCAAGATATTGACCTCATCAAGTGAGGAGGAGCATGTCGTCTCTGTGGGCGACGATGATGTCCAGAAAATGAAGCCCAATACTGAGAATGTGTCCTTGTACCTGGGAACAGCGGCTTTCCTTCAGTCATCCGGTGAGTCTTTCTTCAGCTGTGTGGATTGTTCAACTGTCTGAACATAACCAAAGCACATCTCAATTATACTTTTTTATTTATTTTTTTAATTATTTTTAATTATTATTATTACATTTGTAGTATACTAGCACAATCCTACAGTGTTACCATCCTGTCATCATAATAGAGAACACAAATTAAATGGCTCACACAAAATCTGAATTGTGTGATACAGAGCAGTGCTTACAACTAGGTCTACTTAAAAGCACATTACAAGTTATGTTTAACTCATGGTTCAGACCTTCTAACAAAGCTAGAATATAAACCTCATTTGGATGTAAGAGCTCACACAAACATTTTATGGCCTCATAATAAAGTCAGAGCCTATGGAGCAGCCCCAGACTTTACATCCCAGTTACAACACCGATTGGAGGGTTTGTCTCTCAGAGTTTTAGCTTTAGGAGAGAGTGGTGCGTGTTCACAAACACTAACTGAACTGTCCAGGGGCACAAGAAGAACTTGTGTGAATTCCTTAAATGGGTGGTAATTCCACTTTTATGTACAGGCGCAAATTAGATTATTTGTTTGTCTTGCTCTGACTATTGATACGGTTCCAAAACCCGTCATTTTATTCATAACCCATTTAGTTTACAACCAAGTCTGGGATTATGTCAGAATCGACCACTATCAAGATATATGTTAAATGAATAGGTTTATGATTAGTTTGAATACAAGTTAGGCTTTTGCTAAAGCTATGAAAGAATGACTCCTCGCTGTCAAAACAGTTTCATGTTTGTATGTTGAGTATTTAATGTTCATTATTGGCCATTATACAATCTCATCTCGTTATCAACCAGGAAATGCTTAGTGAAACTCGTATTAAGAAGTTGATCAATCTAGTGAAA
>OMKL01044826.1:10670-25457 GCA_900302295.1 Parasudis fraserbrunneri
GCAAGCTATTTGTTTATTTCTCAATGTGCTCCTTTCAGACCCAATGGAGAGCTAGCTTACATATGTTCCATGGGTCTGACGTGTCAGGTACTATAATGTTTGCTTGGCCCCACAAAATGATTCAATATATGAAGGAATCAGAAGAGAAGAGCGCTTTGAGAGCAGCAGACCAGAGGCCACAGTTTCCCCTCACGCGCATACACAGATCAACGCGGCCTTGATGGTGACGTATGCAAGGAAACCAACAAGAGTCAGTGATGGGTAAATTAAGTGTAAAAACTAGAATAACGTGTCGTTAACATCATCTCCAGGCCATAACGTTAATGTATGATTTTGTTTTTAGTTAGTAGTGAACGTGAGATAATCAAACAAGCGAGCTAGCTAGCTGGCTTCTGTCATTGCTAACAGCTAGCTATTTGGGACCAGCAGCCTGTTGCACTAGCTATGTGTAAGTTCACGGGGATAGGTTACAACTTAACTCTTAAGTATCAACTAAATAGTTACACATGCCATTGGGTAGGTATAAATCATACAATGTCACAGAATTATTAGGTTGTTATTAGATCATTTTAAATAGACTGGTACTCGGACCAAATGCCTTATCCGTATCCTTAGGAACGTGCAATAGCCATATACCGACTCCTCACACTTAGATATATATATATTATATTATATCACCCCATACTTATCAGAGGAGTATTTATTTTATTTTATTCTATTTTTATTTGATGGTTATTATTGAAGAAGTTGATATTGCTCAGCACAAGCAATTGCATATTGTAGATTAATGTAGATTAAGGTAGCAAAGCACAAAATTGCAGAGTGTATATTTCGTATTCTCTCTTATTCTCTAATTTTATTTTATCTTCAACACTTGTTGGAGTATTACTTAATGGTGTGTGATATATGTGACTTAAGTGATTATGTGATTTTTGTGATTCGTGATCTATGTGAGCAAACTGTGCACCGAATTTCCCCATGGGATAATAAAGTATTTCAATTCAATTCAATTCAATATACTCACTAATGGTAAAACAGCATTTTTTCTGCCACATAGCATAATTTTTTCATTCATTGCATCCCGTCTTGCAACACAGTTTTCCAGTAGAGACCTAATTTATTGATATTATATTTCAATATCGGTCTAGCTTACTGCAATGTGCTACAATGCCAAGTGGCTCATGCCAGCCACCAAGCTAATGCTTGAACTCAATCTTTGATCGTTGATTGGCCACTCATCTTAGTAACGACATCACATGCAAACTAGTTAGGTTATGCCCAAAATAATTGTGGCGCAACCAATTTTAATAGCTGATTTAGTTACAAACTAGTAACTAGTAGTTACTAAGCCTCTAGTGTTGACTTACCCTTTTGGTATATAACACAGTATTTAATTAATGAATTAATTTTTTTCCTTGTTATTTTGTTTTGACTATTGTAAATGTACCAAATTTAAAAAAGAAAAGAAATGTCATCATCATAACTTAGGAGAGAACTTAAGCATAGCTAGTGCAACCCCCAGTGCAGGCTATTTCCAGGAACAAAAGCGTTAATTCCAAAATTTACATCGCTGATGCTTGAAATGTCTGAGCTTAGTGAAACAATATGGCAAACTTACAAGACTTTGCTACAATGTAACATCTGTGGTCTCTTTCTTCATCCTCCATCTTTCTTTTCTGTTCTTGGATGTACTGCAGCCAGCCCCCATGCATTGGTTTCAGCCGGCACGCCAATCCTACCTGCTGGCCAACGGTGGTAATCCCCTATGGCCCAGAAAGGCATTTTCCCATAGACAGTCCATAGAAAAGACACAGCTCCTAAAAATTTAAGAAGATACCTTCAACATGGAATATGTCCTCTAATAACTTAATTAATTACATGTTAACTATGTACTTTTTTATCATGAAGACCATTTATTTTGAAAAGTCACCTAGAGCCGTAACTTAGTAAGATGACTAACATCTGTATCAGCTGCGAGACACGTCATGCGCATGTGACTTGGTCCAGATCAGCTGCGAAACATATACTGTGTATGTGAGTTGGTTCAGAGGATTGTTAACGATACTCTGGCCAGGCTCCTCCCACAAAAAAGCGTATGGGCTGGGTGAGCAACTTACCTTGAAATGAATGGGCGGCCATATCGCCATCCTTCCTCCAGCTCAATAATACCCCCATGACTGTATCTCCCTACTGTTAACAGACTGTTATGCTACCTGGCTAGCGAGCGAGCTGTACCCAGCATGCCGTTCGGCGGTGCAACAGCTAATAGGGGTCCCCTCTCAATACACTACACAGCTTACCCCGACCGTAGCACTCTTCGCAGCAAACATTGCTGCCTATTGTAGTTACAGCAATTGTTTCAGCTATGCACCAGTGTGGCGGTATATGAACATTTTATATTGTACGGGAAATTAAACAGGTATACCGCCCAGCAGTACATCATTAATCATTTTGAATTCTGTGAAAAAAATAGATCCTGCACTGACAGATGGTAGAATGTCATGTTCATTGCTGTAGCAAATGCAATGCAATGCAACATAGCACTTGATGACCAAATGATGAATCAAACCGCTCACATTTTCTGCTTCACAAAATTAGATTACTGTATCAGAGTAGCCCAATCCCCAGTTGACCAGTCACCCAGAGAGAGCATCTCCCGATATAAACTGCTGACTGGAGCATCCCTAGTGACTGATGGTTGTTAATGACTTGTGTTTACAGTGACTTGACTCGTAGCTACGTGTGCTGCTTCATTACAGCAGAACAGACAGTTATTTCAATTTTGTTGATGATGCTTATTTATTGGCCTTGAATATGGTAGATCTTTTTTCCCATTAGTCCCATTAGTAGAGGCCATATGTAAAGCATTTTTTTGATAGCTGAAATACATTCAAATATTGAGCAAAAGCTATTAATTAAAAATATTAAACATGTCTGGTCATTGTGTAAAAAAGTTACTGTTTGAATGCTTTTGTTTGCATGTATCTACAAGTAAATCAACAATTACACATTAAAATCATGTACCCAGCCCAGTACCAGGAAGTTGTGTGAACGTGTCTTTCCCCATTATCGCTTATTATCAAGTGTTCATCTGACGAGACATTACAACTCATGTCTTTCTTGATAACAAGAAGCAGTGATCACATGCAGACTTAGGCAATGTAAGGCAAACCCGTTCCAGAGGGCTAGCAGCAGCAGCTACGTAGTAGTTGTTGCTATAATACTACCTAACCCCAGTCAAAACAAGTATAGCTAACAGCTAGCCGCAACAGCGGCCCAGCTTGCTAGTGCATATCTGGGCTGCAGAACATGTCATACATTTTCCCTATGTACTTGTGAGCTCGCTCAAACTCACAACATGTATACTAGTTACACACCAAGCACACCTACTTGTTTGTTGTAGTATTATATCTAGTCTGGTAAAAACATTCACCCCAACAAGTCACTTTTACAGTCCAACTTGTGGCCAAAATGTTTACTTCCATGTTCTTCTCATGTTCTGCTTTTATTTGGTAAAGCTGCAGTGGAGAAGTAGATGGCTGTTCCCATGGTAGCGCATTTGATGATAATTCAGCAGAAGAAGATAGTGGAAGCGAGCGTTTTAACAAAAAATTGAGCTATAAAAGTGGATTTTTATAAAGTGTGGGTGAATTTTCTTGTTTGTATTTCTTACTAGACTATATATAGACTAATACTACAACAAACAGTTGGTTGCTTGGTGTGTGGTTTGATTGATTAATAGATTTTTATTTAGTACTTAAAATGTGTATGTGATTAAAAAGTACAAGGATGGCACAGAAAGTCATTTGATTTATTTCCACTGTGGTCCTAACGGTTACATGTTGCGAGTTTGAGCGAATATAAGGAAGCTTGCAAGTACATAGGGAAATTGTATGACATTTTCTGCGGCCAAGATATGTGCTAGCAAGCTGGGACGCTGTTGCGGCTAGCTAACTGTAAGTGTGTTAACTACACTGTATCTGGAGTGTGCTCACGGTATTGGTCTTTTTTCAGTGGATTTGTGAAGATTTTGACTAAACATTATTTCTAGCATGCCCCTTGTCCTGCAGATGTCTCTAGTTTGTCTTGCACTGAGTTTTTTTCTGAACTAACTATGGAAGCTCGGTTCAACAATGGCAGGTGCTGGCCCCCTGAAACCAAGCCTAACTGAATCGATATCGAATAGAATAGAATCGAATTGAACCGGGACCATGTGAATCGAAATCAAATCGAATCTAGGGTGGGGTATTGTTTGATTTTAACGGTACTACTATCGATGCTTATCGACTGCTTATCGATCTGGTACTTTAACGGTAGTCTTGTCGGTTCTTTTTGTTATTTTTAAGAGAAAAAAACAAACAAATTAAGAACAGAATTAACATTGCTTCATTTTCTCATATGTACTGTATATAAATTAACATTCTTGAGTAGTCACTGCAACAGCGTTGTTTACATAATCTGTAATCACTATTACAGTCTATAATGTGATCATTGAAATGTAAAATAAACAATTATTTATAGCAAAAGAAACATGTTTGTATTGGGGATAGGCATCGAGTCATTAAATTATAAAAATGTAATAGTTTATGCGACTATTGTTTTGTCTTAAAGAATATATTTTACACACACAGCTGGCAACATGGAGCAGCCCCGCCTCCTTCTCTGCTGTCAGTCGACTTGTCTCATACGCTCCATTTACATTAGTGGGACTTGTCACTCTTTGTCAATCTTGTTGTCACGCTGTTAGCTTACTAAAGACAGGCAAGTGCGGATTGCAGAGCCTCTGCGACCGGTTTTGAGACAGCAGGAAATACTTTGCATTTGAGGCTAATTAACAAGGAAAGGCAAAGGATTCCAGCAAGCCCATACTCTATGCCAGCAATGTTATAGAACAGTGCCCCTCGCGCATATGTCATGCTCAGAGAGTGAGATCTCTCTTATGGATTGGGAATAGCGAAAATGCATCATTGACAAATGTCTTAATCTTATTGCAAATTAGAGACGGAGTTGGTGAGATAAAAGGTGCAAGATAACGTTAATGTAGCCTACAATAATAGGAAATCTATCCAAGGCCGATAACAGAATGTCAAGAGCTTATCAATACTACAGTCTTTAATAATTTAGCCCTGGGGCCTGTTTAATATTGGGTTTAGGTACCCATCCCTACTTAAATTTTAGCAGCTGAAATCTGCAGACAGATATCATGATAAATTGTCCCTCTCTTCTCATTTAGGGAAGGATTCATGCTTGTCATTGTCGCATCAGTCTGAAATCTAACTCTCCTCTCTATCCTATCCTCTCTTATTCTACCCTACCCTCTCTTATATCCCACCCTTTTCTAGGTCAAGTGTGATGCCACCAATAGATATCTAGGAACTGGTGCGAGCTCAACTCTGCGTTTGATCAGTGAGGCCCCACCACCATGAAGAGTGAGGTGCCATCTGAGGCCCCAGGCAGACAGGAGCACCTGAAGGAGCCGCTGGTCAACCCAGAGCCTGTAGAACCAGCCAAGAGCTTCCCCGGGAACATGGAAGTAATAGGCAAGGCAGGTGGTGAATTTGCAACGCTGTGTGCCGAGAGCAGGCATCGGTCCCTGAGGGACACGGGGCCACGCAGAGACTCGGAAAGGAGCCTACCTGGGCGCAAAAAACGCAAGAGCCAACAGGCAGGGCCTTCGGACTGCTCCCTGAAGGAGGGCCGAATCAGCGAGAGCTCGTTGGCCCCCCAGCGTCCCAGGGTGGAACTTGTAGAGCACTCCAGTGAGGATGAACACAATCATGAGTCCTCTTTCAGTGATTGTGCCTCCTCCCCTTCCTCCAGCCTGAGGTTTGGGGACTCGGACACACTCAGCTCAGAGGATGAGGGGGAGGGAGGAGCAGCAGGGGGTCAACAACCTTCTCTGCAGCACAAAGCTCCTGCGTTGACAGCAGGAGGAGGTACTGGTGTTAGCCTGCGCCCCGCTCTGGGTCGAACTCGGGGGAGTCGCTCACATAAGTGGGCGCGGCCAGAGGCAGAGCCAGTGCTTCTGAAGCGGCCATGTCTGAGCGGGCGGCGGCCTCTGCATAGGAAGCGCTTTGTCAAAGCAGCAGCTGGAGGGGCCCAGCGGACTCAGAAGCAAAAAGAGAGGCTGCTTCTTCAGAGGAAGAAACGTGAAGTGATTGCGCGTAGGAAATATGCTCTGCTTCACAGCACCAGTAGCTCCAGTGAGGAGCTGAGCAGTGAGTCGTCCTCCCCTTCTTCTACAGAAGCAGAGGATGAGTTGTACGTAGATGTCAGCAGCACCAGCAGCCAGCCAAACAGTGCCGCTGTGGCCACAGGTAAACCACTCTTTGTTCTAGCTGGCTACACCCTGATACTGTGGTCAGATCTGCTTGACTGATGTGAATACCATAACAAAACCCCTACTTAATTCAAAGGGTAATTTTTCAACATAAACACGCCATTTTGCACACTCAAGAGTTGCTTGTGCATCTATCTCCTCTCACAGTGAGCTGGTAATTATTATGACAGGAAAGTCTGACCAGTGAGGATGAAGTTACAGAAGGCATCCTCTTGTTTACACAGAAATGGAGTAGTGTCTTACCTAACATTAGTGACAGATGGCCAAGAAGTTGGGTAATGAGGATGGGTGGTATATACATATCATTGTTGATTACAGCATCATGTTATGCCATGATATGAATTTTGAGAGTCAACATCGAAGACCCAAAGGTAAAAAGGTAGCACACACAGATCTTCAGGACAAAGTTGATGAATCCAACTTTCACCAATTTCTTTTGGCCATGTCAACAAACATGCTAATGTTTCAGTCCAGTGGTCTTCATCAGAGCATGCAGGAAATGGATTTTGAGATCTTGTAATATAGTGCCTTTTCTTATATTTCAGGCTACATTTCCACAAAATGCTCACAAATGTCCATTTTTTATCCAGTTGTTATGCTGAATATTGCATAGAGATCTTTACCAGGGGTATGATATAGCCTGCTATATAAGATAGAAAATAAGATAAGAAAATAATAATTTGCATTCTGGGTTTAGTATATTCTTGCAGGTGCCATTATAGTGCTAGTGTAGAGGGCAGCATTTTCCATTCTTTTTAAACAGTCTAGCTCTTGTGCGTGAGAATATACACACAGAGGCTAAGCCCATCGGTTTCCCACCCCCTTTTGAACACACATACACATGCACAGCTCTCTTCCCTACAGTGGAGAGTGTGCCGACTTTGACTCTGGTGAGCTGGAATCTATGGCCAAGTCTGTTAGGGTTTTAAGCATATAGACTGAAAATGCCAGAAACAAAGAGAGCCCTGTTCTTAAGACATTTCACATAGTGCTACTTTCTCTCTATTTTTTGTACATCTCATTATTTACATCTGAGGCTAACTCTTTAACATAAATATCCATGCTTTGGTGGTTTCTAATATGTGCTTCACTTTCACACATACAAATGAGTTCTGCATGCTCGCTTGAATAGCTTTACCAAGGGCCTCACAGGCTCACAATTGCATTTAAAGGGAAAATCCACCCTGAAAAAGATTTGTAGCCTACATTGTGCTGTTCCAATGATCTTGAACAGCTAAATCAATATCTATAAACTTCAGACAACTGTCTCTCTATGGTGGGAACCAGAGCATCAGACTTGAATTTGGGATGTCATCAAGTGGCACTTTTTGAAGTTGGTCCATTGACACTGAATTAGTGACTAATGGCACTGGGTGATATGCCCAAATACACTATCACAATATTTTTCCTAGTTTTGATGGAATAATGGTATTTGACCATAATATTATTGTTTTCCTGTACAAATTACAATGTGATATGACATCTTTTTTATGTCTTTATTTTATAATACAGTTGTCATGGTCCTATTTCATTCAAAATTGTCTATTTTCTTTTACTTATTTAATACTGCTACAAGGCATAATTTTTTTATTAACTTAAAAATATACAGTATATATATATATTTTTTTACAATATGTATATATTGTGGATGACGGTATCGTAAAAATCCATACCTTTGCATGGATCCATGACGGTATACCTTCATACCTTCCGCGACTGACTTTGTGGGCGCATAGACAGATAGATAGGTGGAACAGACAGACGGACGGACGGACGGACGGACAGATCAAACTCAGGTCTGGGGACTGGTGCTGGTCCACAGGATATTGTTCACCAGGCAATGAATGTTTATGTGATATAGAAATAGGCACTTAAGTATTATTAGTGGTAGCCTAAATTATGTTCTTTCTCAAGGTATTAATATTATTCCTTACTAGAAAACAAGATGTTTGTTTGTCCCTAAGTGCAAAACATTTAAGAAGCATGCACAGCATATCCAGCACAGCCGTTATTTCACCAAGGAAATGACCTTTCAACAAGAATCAGCGCCATGGCACTTAAAGGACTATACCAGTCTTTTTGACATGTGGGTTCCAAGTCATTCTTGCTTTGATACAAAATCAAGGCACCCTTCTTTTTTCATAATCTTTTACAGTTTCTGAAAAATTCCTTCCACACACCTTGACCTGTGGAGCTGTGGCTAAAAAGGCCATTCATGCAAGGGGTGTGAAGCTGCCAGTCTTTCGAGATCCCACAGTTTTACCCACATGATAACCCACTTGCTAGCAATGCAACACATATACCCTAGTAAGCCTGGACAGTCATGCTGAAGTTTTTCCACATCGGTTTAGTTAATTTTGTTTGTGTACTACATATCCCTAGCCCTATTTCCATCTTACCAATGATTTTGTTGATCGGTAGAGTCCTTTCTCTGCACAGTCCATGCTGTTATTCATACTGGATACCAACAATTCTGGCTTCTTAGCCACAAAACTAATGTAAAGTTAGTGGGGGCACACTCCAGTCTGAAATCAAGTAATTTCACTTTGCTATAGGCCTTTTCTAAAATAGAATAAAAACTCTTATGTATGAGGAATTCGTTATTCGATAATAGACTTTAAAAACTAAATTTGAGCCAATTTGAGCAAGAGAGACTTGAGCATCTTTTTAAGATAAGTTTCAGATGAAAAAAGAAACTACCACTTTTGCAGCTGCCAACTTAAAATCAAAGGTGCCAAGTGTCTCTCCACAACTTGGTGTATGCAATGTGCATAAGCCTTGTCCTCCCCAAGGCAACTTCACTGCAATGATTCGGTTCTGCTGAGAGAACCCTCTATTTTAATTCAATTCAAATTGTGCTTAGAGGGAACTAACTAACTATACTATAACTAACTATAACTTTTACCCAATAGGGCTGGCTACGAACAACATTTGCTTGCCAGTTCCATGGAGGAGAGCATAGCTGCCGAAGAAGAAACCTATTGATTTTGGTTACCCCTAGACCTTTCCTCTAGCACCACCATTTTCAAATGACCATATTTTCAGACCCATTAGATGTACAGTCACAAAATTTGCTGTGGACATTCTAGACCTCTAGAGGAAAAACACTCTTTGTTTTGGTTACCCCGCGTCCTTTCTTCTAGCGCCACCATTAGGCCAAACATGAAATATTTTAGCGAGATATCTCAAAAAGTATAGGCCGGATTGCCATGAAATTGGCTGAGAACATGCATGACCCCTAGAGGAAGAAACCTATTGATTTTGGTGACCCCATGACCTTTCCTCTAGCATCACCACCAAGCCAACATTTTCTAATGACCATATCTCCTGACCTGTTAGTCATA
This sequence comes from Parasudis fraserbrunneri, assembly GCA_900302295.1. Taxonomy (NCBI): domain Eukaryota; kingdom Metazoa; phylum Chordata; class Actinopteri; order Aulopiformes; family Chlorophthalmidae; genus Parasudis; species Parasudis fraserbrunneri. The sequence continues at coordinate 20,355 of OMKL01044826.1, forward strand.
CAGTCACAAAATTTGATGTGAACATTCACGGCCCAGGGGAAAAGAGGCTTTATGAAGAGAGATGCAAAAATGCTAGCGAGATTGCAGGGCTCTATAGATGGCAATGGTCACTCAGTCATTCCGTTCAACTACTTTGGTCCAGTTGGGTATAAGGAGCAGCATGGCTTCTAGGGGCTGCTAGCTGGGCTATTAGACTCTTGATCTTGTTTTTTTGTGCATGGCACCAGGCCGGAAGTGTTGGAAATTGGCACTGAAATGGATTTGGGGAAAACAGTGACCTACACATCACTAGTCTCACTAGTCTGAAGGCACTTCTGATGAAGGGCTTTGATGAAGGGCTTTCTGTCAGGTAAACCATCCCCATCTACTCTCTGCTGTCTGCAGCCCTGTACTGGGCAGCCTCTGGCAGAGCTGCAGGTGGCCTTCCCATCCTCGGTCATGAAGCACAGCACAGTGTGCTTATTACAAGCTCCTGCTGTGTCCTTTGCTGAAATGGTGCAACATTCACAAGAGGGCTCCATGTTTCAATGAAATGTTAAAGGGATAGTTTGGATTTTTTGGACATAAAGTGGTATGAAATACTTGCCAGTAGGGTAATCGATGCATAGCCATTAGCCGACTTACCAAGTCCCGTGATCAAAGTTCTGGAAGTGTTCTGAGCTAGGCGGGCAGCTTCAGACAGGCAGCACACAGGGTCCAGTCACAAAAAGGTTTTAAGCCACAACACAACATGCAAACAAAAGTTTTAACCACCCACAACAGAATACAACAGTCCTCATTTATTTCCAATGCTTGATTCTTCTCTAAGACCAACGCGATACCTTGGAACTAGCTAGCTAGATAACCCAGTGCATAGTAATACACTGGGGTTCCTCAAGAAACAAAATAGCTCCAAGATATCGCATCTGTCTTAAAGAAGAAGCAAGCATCAGCAATACAAAAGGGCTGTTGTATTCTGTTGTGAATGATTAAAACATTTATTTGCATCGTGTGTGGCTTAACACTTTTTTGCTGCCTGCCTGAAGCTGTCTGTCTCACTCTGAACACCATCAGAACTTAGACCACTGGACTTGGTAAGTCAGCTGTGACTGCATTGTTTACTTTATTTGCAAGTATTTCATATCACTTAATGTCAAAAAAATCCTAACTATCCCTTCAACTTTCCATCCCTGGATTACCCTTACCCATTTTTCATTGTCTTCTTCCTGTACCCGTGTTTCCACTGCTGTGGCTCTGGGAGGGGGGTAAAGAGGGTCAGGGGATAGGCTGCTGTTGTGCCCCCGTCATGGGAAGTAGGTGGGTGGTGAAGACACAGGCACTCTGAGCTCTAAGCTGTAGCCTTTGCATAGAAACAACAGGTCTCTTGAGGGAAAACTAGGCCCTTTTTTACAAGAGAGGAGGGAGGCAGCTGATATAGCCAGGGAGCATAGTGAGGCCCAAACCAGAAACATTCATTTATACTCATTTTACACAAACCTACTGGGTTTAACATGGGATGTTGACATCGCTTTGGTCCATGTCTGGGCCAGTTTACTTAAGAGTCATGGCCGCAGGTGATACCAAGGTTGTTACCATTTACCATACTTAAATGCATGTCAGTGTCATTAAAAGAGGATGTAAAGGTTGGTGTACATTAAAGTTGGTGTTTTCAATCTCAAACCAATCAGTCAGCCACTCTGCAGTTGATAAAGTGGCAACCTAGCTTCAATGTTCACTGATGTTCATGCACTGCTTTGCGTTTTGATTTAAATACAATTGAAGACAGTGCATGACATACTCAGATTTGCAAAAGTCCAAACCCACACACAACTATCGCTAATCAGCAGTCATGAGCTCTGAGTGGCATTCCAAGGTTATAGTATTGACACTTTGCTGACAAAGTTGCTGTCCTTTCATTGTGTGATTTTTGCCAACCATCTATTATTATTTCCACATTGCTTGTTAGTAATCTCTGTCTCTCACTTGCAATTACATGTAGCCATTAGACACCATTTTATTGCACATCATTATGTCACACCGATGTTCCTCAAACAAAGCTTAAGGCAGGTTGTCTCTCAATGTGGGCCTTTAAAGGGGAAAGTTATCCATTTTAAGAATTCACATATGTTATTCCTGTGCCCCAGGACAGTTCAGTCAATATTTGTAAATATGCACCACTCTCCTAAATTTAGAAACCAGAGAGAGAACCCTCAAAATTGTGATGTCACCTGGATGTAAATGGGGCTGCTCCATAGACAATGAATGGGGCTCTGATTTTGTGAGGCCATAACCCATTTGTGTGATCTTTTACACACAAATGAGGTTTAAATTCTGGTTCAGACCTGTTAACAATGCTAGAATATTAACCTAATTTGGGTGTGAGAATTCAACATAATATTTTAGGGCTTTATGAAATTAGTTAATTATGGAGCAGCCCCAGATTCACTGATTGGTGAGTTCTCTCTGATTTCTAGCTTTAGCAGAGAGTTGCGCATGCTCACAAATGCTGACTGAACTGTCCTGGAACAGTATTATGTTTGTGGGTTAAGTATTTCATGTTAACTATTGGTCATTTTGGCCATCATCACCTTGTTTAACAACCAGGAAATGCCTAAGAGAAATTAATATTGTACTTGATAAATCTAGTAATCAGTGCATAAAAACGTCTTCTTCCTTTTTTTAGCGAATCTCTTGGTTACAACAAGATTGTGCTAGCAAGGCAGTGTTATGTTTATATGTGATGTATTTACAATTATCACTATTTGGCGAAACAAGACAAGTCTTTCATTTGGGGAGATTGAGCGAGAGAAGGCAAGCCATGTCTGTTTACATGTCTCATTGCTGCCCTCTAGTTGTCAGAAAACGATTATTGCAGCTTTAAATAAATTAAAATGTCAGGCCACAAAGTCGGCTTTAGGCCTCACAGACGATTATTCAACTGTTCAAATATTCTGACTATATATGCCCAAAATATAATATCACAATATTTTTCTGAGTTTTGATGGTATAACTGTATTTGACTGTATATTTTTCCAGTACAAATATGACAACTTTTTATGCCTTTATCTTGTAATACAATTGTCATGGTCCTATTTCATATAAAATTATCTATTTTATTTTACTTTTTAATAGTGCTGCAAGGAATCCTTTTTTGGTTACTTAAAAATATACAGTGTGTATATATATATTTTTACAATATGTATATCGTGGACGACGGTATAGTAAAGATCCATACCTTTGCATGGATCTATGACGGTATACCTTCATATTCGGTATACCCTCTAGCCCTAATTCTGACCCATCCCAAAGTTCAAACTTGACACATTCACTGTTGTCCTCTTCAGCATTAGTTATACTGTTATTTATCTGTTGACCATCTTACACCAGCCTGAATATATCTTTTAGTTTTCTCCCTGTTAGTCTATAAGGTCCACTTGTTTGTGTAATTGTATGGAAGCCTCATCAGAGTGTCTGGTAGCTAGGCTAGGAAGGGGTGCTAAGCAGCAACTCTCAGCAGACCACTGGAATAGAAATCACTCTGGGGAATAGTGGTGTTCACTAGCCTGACAAGCTTCTGGTTACTGCAAACTAAGACATTGTCTGTTACATCATTATAACATAATACATGCACATTTGAGCTTATTTGTTATACAGTGCTGATGCAATGAACAGTTTGCAGTTGTATCACTTTTTACGTGAATTAAATGCTGCTTCTGATAAGGTTTTTGATCAGTCCACTTGTGTCAACTGTCACGTGAGACTTCCAATTTTGTGCATGCACCAGCAGTAATAGAAACAGTGCTTACATTGACCTAATTGTGAGACACATTGGCTCGTCGTATGTCCTGTTTTTAACTCTAAATTAACATAATTGAATTGTGCCCATTTTTTCTTTAGCTAACAACCATTAACTAACATGACATAGACATCTGAAATCTGCCATGCCATTTAGACTTCCACCTTAGATTTTCCATTAGAGACACAAGAATGTGAGGGTAGAAACTGTTTTATACCAGAAGCATGGGAGTTCCATTCCAATTGAAAGAACAAATAACTGTCCTCCTGGTTACAACATTTTAAAAATGTTAAGGCTTATTGAACACATCTGAGTTCCCCCTCTCCTGACATCAAGGCCAGGCAGCTGGAGTGAGAGCCATACCAAAGGGACCAATCAGAGTGCAGATTTGGAGCCGGTGCTGAAAAAAAGCCAATCCTACTGCAAACAGTGGAGAGCGGCATTTGCTGACCTACATTCCTCCTGGGCCTAGTACAGAATGTTAGCCTGCACAGCACACTGATATCAGAGAAACACTAGCAATCTGACTACTTCTACAACCCGCTCGGTTTTAGACTAAGCCACTGAAGGGAGAGGAAGCACAGGCTGTTTTGAGTCAGAATGGAAAATGAAAGCAGGTTAAAGGAAGAGTACAATGCCCTCCTCGTTGTGTGTGTGTGTGTGTGTGTGTGCCCGCCTAAACATGTGTTCCTGCAGTTCTGTTGTCTATACATGCATGTTCCTACAGTTCTGTTGTCTATACATGTGTGTTCCTACAGTTCTGTTGTCTATACATGTGTGTTCCTACAGTACTGTTGTCTATACATGCGTGTTTCTACAGTTCTGTTGCCTATACATGTGTGTTCCTGCAGTTCTGTTGTCTATACATGTGTGTTCCTACAGTTCTGTTGTCTATACATGTGTTCCAACAGTTCTGTTGCCTATTCATGTGTGTTTCTACAGTTCTAGTGCCTATAGATGTGTGATTCTACAGTTCTATTGCCTATACATGTGTGATTCTACAGTTCTATTGTTTATACATGTGTGTTCTACAGTTCTATTGCCATGTGTGATTCTACAGTTCTATTGCCTATACATGTGTGTTTCTACAGTTCTATTCCCTATACATGTGTGTTTCTACAGTCCTATTGCCTGTACATCAAGGCTCCAGACTGCCACCATTTAGTCGCATTTTGTGAAATTCTTTTGAGATGGTGCGACAAAAAATTATAACTAGTCGCACCTGTGCGACTTGCACATACAGCCCTTTTTTTGCTCATCATCGTATATCATGTTCATTTCTCAACTGCTCATCACTGGGAGGGAGAGGTGTGTGTGTGTGTGTGTGT